>WBNH01007213.1:3898-18905 GCA_013401255.1 Urocolius indicus | reverse complement strand
GTTAAGAGCGGGCCGGCCCCTGCCCCGCGGGGTTTGGGGGGGGGAGGGGGGCGGGGGGACACGTTTATATTACCATTTATAAATAGAAAAATAAAACTCTCAAGCAGAGGCGTTAGCGGTTAGCACGGTTAGAGACCCTGCGCGGGGTGCCCGTGGCACGCGCCCCACTGCGCTGCACGGGGATGGGGACACCGCGGGTGACACGGAGCTGGGGACGGGTGCTCAGTCTTGGCTGATTTGGCATCTCTTGAGGCAGATTTGGCCTCTGGGCAGGGGCTGGTTGAGAGGCAGCGGCCCCAGCCCCGGTCACAGCAGTTAATAAAGCAATAAATACAGGGGAGTGTGCAAGGGCGCACGGGGACCCAGGCGGGTACCCGGCAGTGCTGCAGAGGGGCTCCGCGGCACAGGACGGGGCTGAGCCCACCTCCCTGGGCCACCCCATGCCACCCCATCCCAGGGACTTTGTCCTCACCACCCCGTAGCCCTGGGCAGCGCTGAGCTGAGAGGCAGCACAGGGTTGAGGATGCCCATGCCCCTCCTCCCTGGGTCCAAGGGAAGCCCAGGGCCGGAGCCCCCTCACTTTCCAGTGTGCGGCGACTGGTGGGGGCTGGAGACCCCTACACCTGCAGAGCCTCGTGGCCCAACACGCCCCCGGCCAGGCGGTAGAGCAGGCGGGAGTACCAGTGCATGCCTGCCTCTGGGGCTGTGCCGTTGCCCGCCTCGGCACGGGCAGGCAGCAGCGACAGGAACCCGTGGAAGAGGCGCAGGGGGGCGAAGGCGCGGTGGGCCCAGCGGTGACTCTCCAGGACGGCGTAGCAGGATGCCAGCACCCCGTTGACCAGCAGGGTCCCGTGGGAGGTGAGGGGGGCGAAGACCCCCACTCCATCTTCCCACGAAACCCGCAGCACCCGCGCAGGGCGCAGCCCCTGCCCGCCGGCCCCGTGAGCCAGCACCGCGTCGCCCGGTCGCACGCGGCGGGCAAAGACGGGCAGGAAGGCGGCCGTGCCGTTGGCCACCCCCCGGGCTGCAAACACCAGGTGGGACGGCGTGAGGAGCAGCCGGCGCGCCGGGCTGGCCGTCTCAATGGCCACGAAGGAAGCGCGTTGGCCCTGGTCACGGTCGAGGAACAGCAGCACCTCGGTGGGCACCAGGCGCCCGCCCGGCTCTGCGCCCAGCACCCAGTCCCCACGGCGCAGGTCGGCCAGGCCCCGGCGCTCGCCGCTCTGCAGCATCACAGTGGCGTGGCCGGGGAAGCAGCCGCCGGTGCGGATGGCCAGCGAGTTATCTGGGCAGATGGAGAAAGCCGTGGGTCCTCCATCCCTGGCGGCCACCTGCACCGGCCACCACCTCCAGAGGAGAAACCGCCCCGAGTGGAGCCACCCCCCAGCCCCCCAAACCACCCCCAGAACAAAGTGGGTATTTTCCAGAGCCGCCCGGTTCTGCCGCGGGGCCCCTTTGTCCCCCTGCACTGACGCCCTTTGTTAGGGGCTGGGAACGGTGACATTTAGAGACACTTTCACTTTCTGCAGATTGAGTGTCGCTTCTGGGCCGGATGGAGGGGAGCTGCCAACCGGAGCGGCCGCGGGGCTGAGGGCTGCGGGGCTGAAGGAGGGCTGTCGGCATCCAGACCAGCTCAGCCACCCTCACTGTGCCCCACACCAGGAGCTGAACCATAAAGGTGGCTCCATCTGGGCAAAGTTCGGAAGGGAAAGTGTGTTTTTGGCCAATCTGATGTCTGGGAAGGCTGGGGAAGGCTGGACTGCGGCCAGACACGGGCTGAACTCGCTGGGGCTGGACACCAGCCAGATCACAGCCGCATCCCACGTGGATCCAGGATGCTAAAAGCGCCGTGGGGCTGCAAGGCCGGGATGCTTATGGGGACAGCAGCTCCCTGCCTCGGTGGCAGCTCCCACCACGTGATACCTGCTTTGACGGAGACGTGGATGTGTGCCTTGGACTCGTAGTAGACCCAGTCGAAGCCGGCCTCCACGGCCAGGCGCGCCAGCATGCCGTACTTGTGGCGGTCGCGGTCAGACGTGGTGATGTCCAACGCCCGGCCCTCGTAGTGCAGCGAGTCGGGGAGGTGGTGCCCGTCCTCGTCCCAGCCCTCTGTCACCCGCAGTTTCACCCCCGGCCACATGTTCATCACCGCGATGGCCAGCGAGTTCACCCGCTCCTTGCAGCGCTGGAGGGGGGAGACGGGCACCAGCGTCACCCCCAGCCCAGCCGCAGCGCCCTGGTGCCCTCCACAGGGGTCTTACACGCACAAAGACGGACACGGGGCCGGAGGGGGCCTGGGGAGGCTGCCGGTGGGAGCTGAGGGGTGCCCTGCCCTGGCTGCAGAGAGGGGCACGGCCAAGCTGCCACCCCCTTCCCCCAACCCGGGCGCAGGTTGAACTTTAACATGCCTCGGGGTCCCGTGGCAGAGCTGCTCCTCGGCGCAGGCAGCCAGGCAGAACGGGCAGGGCACTGGGAGGGAGACTGGGACAGTGTCACCTTCCCTGCAGCCAGAGCTGTGACTCATTAACTCAGTGTGGGGTGTTGTGGGGCAGAGCTGGGGGGCACAGCTGACCCTGCACCGGTCCCGAGGCTTGGAGTGGCCCCGTGGGGGGCTCAGTGCTGGTCAGGCAGATCAGGGCGAGCTGCAGGGTGTGAGAGGGGGCTGGAGACAGCGGCATCCCAGTGCCCAGAGCCGAGGGCGATGGCTGGGGAGTTCGGCTGGACCCGGGCTCCTTCCCGTCCGCGGTGGCAGCGCTGGCGTGGGGCACAGACGTCAGGGCTGCCCCCGATCCCCCTCCCCCGGCAGCCGATGAGGTCACAGCATCCCTCCGCGCCCCCGTGTCCCCCTCTCCTCCGTGCCACAAAGCCGCTCCCGGGGGCGCGGGGCGCGAGCCCGGAGCGGCCCGGCTGGGGGGGCGGCAGCGGCGGGGGGGCAGGAATGCGCCCGGCCCGGCCCGGCCCGGCACGGCGACAATAGGCGCCTTCCAGGCCGGCTCTGACCTCAGGCCCCGGGAATGCCGGCACCGCCACAAAGGGCCCTTTCAGCCGCCCGCACCCCNCCGGAGGGGGCCTGGGGAGGCTGCCGGTGGGAGCTGAGGGGTGCCCTGCCCTGGCTGCAGAGAGGGGCACGGCCAAGCTGCCACCCCCTTCCCCCAACCCGGGCGCAGGTTGAACTTTAACATGCCTCGGGGTCCCGTGGCAGAGCTGCTCCTCGGCGCAGGCAGCCAGGCAGAACGGGCAGGGCACTGGGAGGGAGACTGGGACAGTGTCACCTTCCCTGCAGCCAGAGCTGTGACTCATTAACTCAGTGTGGGGTGTTGTGGGGCAGAGCTGGGGGGCACAGCTGACCCTGCACCGGTCCCGAGGCTTGGAGTGGCCCCGTGGGGGGCTCAGTGCTGGTCAGGCAGATCAGGGCGAGCTGCAGGGTGTGAGAGGGGGCTGGAGACAGCGGCATCCCAGTGCCCAGAGCCGAGGGCGATGGCTGGGGAGTTCGGCTGGACCCGGGCTCCTTCCCGTCCGCGGTGGCAGCGCTGGCGTGGGGCACAGACGTCAGGGCTGCCCCCGATCCCCCTCCCCCGGCAGCCGATGAGGTCACAGCATCCCTCCGCGCCCCCGTGTCCCCCTCTCCTCCGTGCCACAAAGCCGCTCCCGGGGGCGCGGGGCGCGAGCCCGGAGCGGCCCGGCTGGGGGGGCGGCAGCGGCGGGGGGGCAGGAATGCGCCCGGCCCGGCCCGGCCCGGCCCGGCGACAATAGGCGCCTTCCAGGCCGGCTCTGACCTCAGGCCCCGGGAATGCCGGCACCGCCACAAAGGGCCCTTTCAGCCGCCCGCACCCCGGGGCCGGCTCCGCTCCCGCGGCCCCGCCGCATCGGCCCCGCCGTCCCCGCCGCCCCGGCTCGTGGGAGCCGCCGGCGTCGCCTGGACCACTCGCAGCATCCCCCCCGTCGCCATGGCGACCGCGGAGCCGCCCCTCGCCATGGCAACCGTGAGCATCCCGGCGGGCGCGCGGCGCGTCTCGGGCTCACGCTTTCCCCCGGGGAAAACGGGTGCCAGGGCGACCCCTGCCCCGCTGACCCGACCCATCGGAACCGCCCCGGGGCCGGGGCGCGGGGGGGCTCCGGGTGCCGCTCCCGCCCCGTTAATCCCCGACGGCGGGTCCTTAACGCCTAATGCGGCGCGACCGCCCCGTCCCGGGACTCCGGAGCTGCCGCGCAGCCGTCGAGGGACGACGAAGAGCGGCGGGCGCCGGCGCCCCGCCCCGCGCGCCCCCGGGAGGCCCCGGGACCCCGGGGGGGGGGGGGTCGCTGCCCTCCCGCCCGCCGTCCCCTCCCGCCCCCCCCGTCCCCGCGCCCCCGGGAACGAGGCCGGGCCGGGCCGGGCGCAGCCCCCACCTCGGTCATGAGCCGGTCCGCCCCCGTGTTCTCCTCGTCCTTGAAGATGATGTCGGGGTTGTAGTTGGGCACCAGGTCCCTGAAGCGCTCCGAGCCCCGCAGCACTTTCCCCTCCGCCTTCCCGCTCGCCCCCAGCGTCTGCTCGGGCACGTTGGGCACGAACTGTTTGTAGAGCAGCGGCGAGAGCTGCCGGCGCCCCAGCCGCCGCCGTCCCACGGGGCCCCGGCCCGGGCCGCAGCCCAGCGCCGGTGCGGACAGCAGGCAGACGGCGAGGCCGAGCAGGCTGAGGGCCAGCGGGTTCCGCCGGGACATCCCGGCCACCGGGTCCCAGCGGCTCCGCGGGCCCCGCTCAGTCGCCGGGGGCACAGGCGGCCGGGTCGGGCATGGTCTCGGTGCGGCGGCCACGGGGCTTTTAGAGGGTCGCGGTGCCAGGGGCGGGTCGGGGCCGTTTCCTTCTCACACCCACGGCCCCCGTCGCCGCTGCGGGATCCGCGGCCGCGACCGAGCCCCAAAGTCCTTCTACCGCCGCGTCCGGTACCGGGCAGCGGCACCCGGGACCTGTTCTCGCGCCTGACACCCTGCCCCGCTTCTGCCACCCCCCCTTCGTCTGCGCTTCTGTACCGGCTCCTGTTCCCGCTCCACGCACCGCGCTCCGGTGCCGGGACCCCTCCGGTGCCGGGACCCCTCCGGTGCCGGGACCTGTCCCCTCCGGCTCCTCTTCCACCGTTGCCCCCGGCGCCGGAGCCACCCGTTACCCCAACGCTGTACCGGCACCTGCTCCGGACCCTCCTTCCTGCCGCTACCCCGGTGCCCCCGGCTCCGTTCGATCCCCGGTGCCGGTACCCGCCCCTGGCCCGGCCCCCGGTACCGGCTCCCCCGGCGCTGCCCGCAGCCGCCCCGGCCGGGCTGCCCCGACCTGCAGCCGCTGGGCTCCGGCACTGGGCAGCCCCGTCGGGCTCCGCCTCGGATCCGGCCCCCGGGAGCGGCGGCAGCGGCGGCCACATCCCCCGGGGCCGCCCCCACCGGGGCCTCGCCGCGCTGGTCCTGCCCTGCCCCGGACGGGGCACCCCCGGGACCGGGCTCTGCCGGGGTCCGACGCGCTCCCGGGGCTGGGCTCGGGCTCTCCCGGGGACAGGGACACCCCCGGCACTGCAGCCGTGAGACCCCCCTCCCCGGCACCTGCAGAGCTCCGGGGGAGGCAGCAGCGGTGCGGGAGCGGAGCGGGGCCGGGGCAGGGCAGGGAGAGCGGCCCCCGCAGCCCCGGTGCCAGCCCGGGGTGACTGGGAGGGGGAGCAGGTCGCAGGGAAATCGCGGGCACCGGTGGCCTCATTTCCTACAATATAAACCAGGCTTCCTGCGCTTCCTGCTCGGCCCCGGCCGGGGGGGGCGAGGGGGGACCGGGCCCCCCCATCCCCGCCATGGTGGGGGCAGCCTGGCTCAGCCCCAGCCCCAGCCGAGGCAGGATGGGTGGGGGGGGCCACGGCCCGGGGCAGTTTCCGCTCCCTCCTCGGGGGCAGGAGCCCCCCCAGTCTCCCCTCGCTGGGGGCAGCTCATCCCCTCCCACCAGCACCCCCATCTCCATCCCCCACCCCCGGGGTCCTTCCTGGAACAAGCTCGTTAGTCTCAGCCAGGAAAAGGGTTAATTATGGTCCTCAGAGAGAGGACACACAGGATTGAGACCCCCACGGGCAGGGAGGCTCCGTCCCTACTTGCCCCTGTCCTCAGGGGGAATAAACCTCCCCCCCCCCCCCAGCTTCGGATGTTTTATGTATATATGTAAAAACAAACTTGGTTTATTGCTCCAAACAAGTTCTGTGGTAACAGAGACCCAACAGACCCGTCACACCGAGCCGGTGGGGCTTGGGGGGCTCATGCCCAATGCCCTGGGACCCTCCATCCCTGCTCTTCCCTTGAGGACCTCAAAGGCCTTGGGGCAGGGGACAACCCCCCGGCAGCCCTGGGGGTGACACGAGGAGGGGATGTGGAGTGACTGGCAGGGGGACACGGGGCCCCCAAGGTTGTGTCAGGAGAGTCCTGGGGGTAGGGGGAAACTTAAAACCCAACTGCACCCCAGGGAGCTGCCAGGGCAGCACCGGGGGCCGGGGGGGGGGGCATCTGCTCTTGCGTGAGGTATGTAAGTGGGGCAGGGGGGCTGCAGCCAGCACAGCCCCTGGGCACCTCATACCCCCGAGGGGGCTGTGATGAGGATGTGGCTCAAGGCCAAGGCTCAGTAACGCAATGGGCTGAGATAGAGCTGGAGGATTGACAGGTAGCCCACCCCCTGTGGGGTCTCCCTGGGGGGTTTCAGCATCCTTGAAGCACCTTCAGGGCTGGCTCTGTGGCTGGTTTCCATCCTGGGGGGTCACCGTGGTGGGGGGACACACACATCCCCATCCCCCAGCCCTTAGCTGGGCTTGCCAAGAGCTCGGAAGCGCGTCACAGGCAGCGGCAGCTTGTGCAGACCTGGGCAGGGGGAGACTGTGAGAGCCCAGAGACGGGGACGGTAGCACCAGCACCCGTCCCCGCGTCCCCACATCCCCATCCTCACCGAAAGCTCGGATGAGCTCGGCCTGAACAGTCCAGGAGACCTTTTTCACCAGGCAGAGGGTGGTGAGCCCCGCGAAGCCCATGTTGTAGAGGAAGACGATGTAGAAGTTCCCCAGCCAGTTGAAGCGGCCAAAGTCTCCCAGGAGGTCGAAACGGGTGATCCCTGAGGGGGTTGAACCAGTCAGGGCACCGCAGTCCCGGGGGCACCCCAGTCCCGAGGGCACCCTGGGACACCCGGGGGCTCACCCAGCGTCCTGGAGAAGACGGGCAGGGCCGAGCTGAGCACCAGCAAGGAGACACAGTTCCCGATGATCTGGGAGGGAGAAAGGAGCATGAGTTGGGGGGAGCAGCACCGTGCCAGGGCCTGGTGTCCCCTCCCTGGGCTGCAGAATGGGGTCCTCAATGCTGGAGACCCACCAGTACCCTGCCTGTGCCCAGGGACAGCATCAGAGGTGGGGACACACGTGGTGCCCTCACAAGGGGACACCCCACAGTGCACAGGGACTCACATGCTGTGTGGAGTGGGAGTCCTGCACCCCAAGAGGGGCCTGAGACTCCCCTCCCAGCTCTAACCCTGGGGCTCCCACCTTGGTGAGCGGGGTGTCCTGCCACTCGGGGAGCAGCCGGGTGAAGAGGGGGGAGCTGTAGAAGCCCACGACAGAGGAGACCATCAGGTAGCTGTGAGGGGTGTTAAGGAGGAGAACGGGGTGGAACAGCCCCGGGGACAGCGCTGGGGACACAAGTGTCTGCCCAAGGATACAAGATGAGGATGACCTGCAGAGCAGCTCCAAAGGAACCAAAGATGGAGAAGGAGACTTGTCCCAGGGATGCATCCTGCAGGAGAGGAGGTGGCAGGTTGGTGGGAGCAGTCCCTGGGGGATGCAGCTCCTCGCTGTCCCCTGCCCGGTACCTGGATGCCCCGCGGCATCGCGGCATCATCCAGCAGCAGCTCCAGGACGTGGAAGCAGACGATGAGGAGGGAGATGCCCTGGGAGGAGCATGGAAGGAGGGAGAGCAGCGGTGGGGGTGGATGGGGAAGCAGACCCAGGTCCCCTGGAGCCCAGGGGCACTCACCGTCAGTGCCAGGAGGCCCAGCATGGCCAGGGGGTAGCCCAGGTTCCTCTGCCAGGCTGACGCTCGGTGCCGCAGCTCTGGGGGGGTTGTGCCCAGTGAGGGGGGAGCATGAGCCCCTACCCCAGGGCAGGAGTGGACTGAGGCATTAGGACACCCTCATTTACACCCACTTTCCCTCCAAGGGGCACAGGCTGATGGAGGACCAGTGCTCCCAGTGCCAAGCTGGAGAGAGCCCAGGCGTCCCAGCCCCCTGCCCCTGGGCTCCTTACCCAGCTTCTGCCTCTTGCTCCGGATGGTGAAGAACTGCTCCCGCAGCGGCTCCACGTTCAAGTGCAGCCAGCAGGAAGCTTTGCCTGCCAGGGAGGAGATGCCAAGGGGCTCACAGGGACTAAGGGCTCCCACATGGTAGGGCACAGGGACCCCCAGTCTGCCCCGAGCCCCCGTCTCACAGCCAGTGGCTGCGTTGGGCACCCACCGGCCATCCTGCGCGACACAGCTGCTTCCTCGAGCCTTGTGCAGCTCAACTGCTCGTCCAGGTCTTCCAGGAGCTGGGGATGGGCAAAGAGCCCGTGAGCAGCTGGTGAAGGAATGAGGGGCACCCTGTGCCCAGGAGGGGAGACCAGGCAGCCCCAGTAACGGCATGGCCCCAGGAACTGGGAGTCGACACCTTACCCGGGGTTTCACCAGCAGCTTCCCCGTGACGGTGAACAAGGTGGAGAGGCCGAAGGGAGTGCACACTGCGGCACGAGGAGAGGCTGAGCATGAGCAGATGATACCCCTGGCACCCTACCCTCACCCTTCCCACAGACCCAGAAAGGTCCTGGATGGGCAAAGGGGGCTCAGCCCTGCACCACAACCCCTCCAGACCCTGTCACCGTTTGCAGGGCAGCTGGGCACCCTGGGGGACGCACACCCGCTGCGGGACTGGCCACTGGGGCCAGAGCCCCTGGAGGGAACATCCCCTGACTCACACAGCAGGAGCAGCACACCGAACAGCGAGATGCAGGAGTAGAGGTAGGGCAGGTAATATTCCCAGAGGTCTGCAGAGACAGCAGGGTCAGGCCAGTGACACTGGGCATCCCTTCTTCCCTTCCAGCACCAGGGCCTGATCCTGCCCTGCCGGGGCCAGCCCCTGTGCCCCCCGGCAGCACCCACCGTAGAGCGACTGGCGGCTGGCAGCGTCGTTGCTGACGATGGCAGAGGCCACCCAGACCATGCCCAGCACCAGCAGCGTCAGCAGCAGCAGCACCACCGATGTCTCATACACCCTGGCCATGATGCCCTGAGGGGAGTGGGGTCAGCAGGCAGCCAGGGACACGAGGACTCGATGGGGACATCGATGGGGACACCCACGGGGCCACCCATGGGGTCACCCACAGGGCCACCTACCTTCTTGGATCCTGCAAAGCCCTCTGACTCCGTGAAGAAGTAGGCGAAGGGCATGAGGAAGACGAGGGACAGATTGGAGAAGAGAAAGATCAAGTTCCAGAGGCCTGGAGGGGAAATGGCATGGGGTGAACTCCTAAGGGGATAAACCCTGACCCACAGCTCTCAGGGCACCCCGGGGCTGCCCCTTGCACCCACCGTGGATGAGGGATCCGTTCAGCCACTGGATGTAGTAGTTCTGGGGGAAGGAGAGCAGCACCTCGTTGCTGATGATGGAGAAGGGCAGCAGGAGGACGGCGCCCAGCGCCACGGCCAGGGTGAAGGTGCAGAGCCCCAGCCTGTGGGAGAGCTGAGCAATCAACTCCAGCACTGAATCATGACCCAGCCACGGCCCCCAGGGTCACCAGTCCCCCAGGCTATGGATGGTGACCTGCTGCCTCAGACAATGCAGGGAGCAGCATGGCAGGAACTTACGCAATCCTGTTGACAGCAGCATCCTCGTCATCATGTGCTGCAGAGGGGCAAGAACACAAACCAAGAGCTGGGGGATGCAGGGCTGCCTGGAGCATCACCCTCTGCCTGCTCCCAAACCTCCCCCTGCTCCAAATGCTGCAGAAACACTCCCAGGGAGTTTGGGCTCTGCTCCCCTCCTGTGGCAGCTGGGGAGCTGCCCTGCAACGAGTGATGCTACAGCAACTGGGGCTGCTGCAGGACCAGAGCTCCCAGGGGAGGCCAAAAAGCGATGGAGGAACAAGGCTCAGGGAGATGGAAGTAGCTCTGGCAGCTCCTGCCCTCCTACCTGCCACAAAGTCCGTGTGCTTCTTGAAGTGGGTTATGATGAAGTGGCAGAGGATGTAGAGGCTGGCGAAGAGCAGGGCACAGATCTGCAGGCAGAGGAGTGTGGGCAGCGCAGGCAGACCCGGAGGGAAGCGCTTCCACCCTGGGCAACACCACTGGCTCTGGGGCACCTCCACCCTGTTTGTTTTTCCAGTCCTGGCCCTGGTTACACCCCATGTGTGTGCTTGGCCCTGCCTGCGCACAGGGGCTGCACCCAAAGGTGCCCTCAGTCTGCCACAGCACCCTGGCAAAGGAGCACACGGGGTCTGAGACCACAGATAGAGCCCACTCAGCAGCTCTGGCTCAGCCTGCGCTGGAGGATCTGAAGGTCTGACACCCCCCACACCACCCGAGCCCGCAGCCTGTGTCCCACTGGCACGAGCACCCGGCAGAGCCGCAGGAACGGCCTTGAGCCGGGTGCCAAGGCCGCTGCCGCATCCCTCCCGCCGCCCCCGGCACGCCGAGGTCCAGACAGAGCAGGCGACGTTCGAGGAACACAGTGACCTTTCATCCCACTGGGCACGTAGCAGGATGGGGAAAGGTCGCCCAAAGCCGCCACCTCGGCACAGGTGGAGCAGAGAAACCACAGAACCCCCGTCCTGCCTGGCCCAGGGGTCTCGGCCGCCCAGGGAGCCCCCAGAGCCAGTCAAGCTCTGGAGCCCTGGTAGGGACAGTGCACAGAGGCCTTTCCATTCCTGTTTCTGCCCAGGGAAGGGTCTGGGGCTGCAGGTCCATTCCTGCCAGTCGTACTCTGCAGTGCAGAGCTCTGCCTGGCTGAGGGACCCCCCAACACCTCCTGCACTCAGCAAAGCTGGGCCAAGTGAGCTGCACGATGCTTGTGCTCAGCTGGGAGCTGCTGGGTGAGATGTGGCTCCTGGGTATAGGTCAGGACGGAGGTCTCTGGAGCTCCAGAGCAGAACGTGGGGCTGCTGCCACCAGCTCCTCCCCACAGGCATCAAACTGAGCTGTGGCAAGGTGGCCCCAGCGCTGCCGCTCACAGCCCACTTGCCCACCCCACACTCAGCGTCTTGCAGAAGCCTTTGGGAGATGCCAGGACCAGGACACCTGGGTCCTTCCCATCCCTGAGTCCGCTGCTGCCCCCCCACAACACCCACGGTCCAGGGGAAGAGCTCGGTAGGGTCCCTACACCCTGACCCTGAGCGCCCCGGGGAGAAATGCTGGTCTGGGGGGCAAGGGCAGAGGCAGGAGCCGGGCACGGGTCTGCCACGGCTCTGACACCGGCACACACGGGCACACACCGGCACCACGCACCGCCTCGGGGCTCCGTCACGGCCCCGGGCAGGGCAGGGCCAGGCCAGACCCGCGCTCAGCCCCGGGCCCCGGGACCCCGCCGCTATCCGCGGCGCACACGGCAGCCCCCAGCGCCGGGAAAGGCAGCGGCGGGACGGCCCCAGAGCCACGCGCAGGGCTCCGGGGGCTCCCGCGCGGCCCCGTCCCCGCCCCGCACTCACCAGGCACTCGCGGACCCTCGCGTGGAAGAGCTGCTCGCGCAGGGCCAGCGCGTCGTGCTGCAGCGGGGCCATCGCGCGGCCGCCATGGCCGGGCCCGGGGCGAGCGGCGACCACGACGGGGCGGCCCCGAGCGCGCCCGCCACGCCCCCTCACACGCTGATTGGCCGAGGCGAGCGCGGCGCGCGCCCATAGGCTGAGAGCGCGCCAGGCCCCGCCCCCCGCTCCCACGGTTGGGGGGATGAATGGGCGCTGCGCTGACCCCGGGACACGGAGCGGCTGAAGCGCCGGGAGCACCGGGACTGAATCCCTCCCACCGCCCCCGGGGAGGGGGAAGAGGCGGCCCCGGGCAGCACAGAACGGGCCGCGCAGAGCCGGAGCGCTGCCAGTCCTGGGCACACACAACAGGGAGCGTCGGTTCCCCGGGGCTGGGGCCGGCGGGCGCTGACACGGAGCGTTTGTATCCACACGGCAGCAGCTTCTCTTAAAGCCTTTTATTCACAGACATGATACAGACACATGGAAATCCAACACGATCACGGGAGCGCAGCCAGAGCAGCGGCACCCTCCGGCCGGGCCAAGGGGCTCAACCCCACCCAGCACACAAAAAAGCTCAAGTGTTTGAAGCAGACGTTTTTGTGGACATGCTACAGCGACAGAAGGAACACAGCGGTTAGTATTCCTCCCCTTCCTCCTCTCCCTCCCCTTCCACCGAATCCACCCCCACCTCCTCGTAATCCTTCTCCAGGGCAGCCATGTCCTCACGGGCCTCCGAGAACTCCCCCTCCTCCATGCCCTCCCCCACGTACCAGTGCACAAACGCCCGCTTGGCGTACATCAGGTCAAACTTGTGGTCCAGGCGGGCCCAGGCCTCGGCGATGGCCGTGGTGTTGCTCAGCATGCACACGGCACGCTGCACCTTGGCCAGGTCACCCCCGGGCACCACCGTGGGCGGCTGGTAGTTGATGCCCACCTTGAAACCAGTGGGGCACCAGTCCACGAACTGGATGCTACGTTTGGTTTTGATGGTGGCGATGGCGGCGTTGACATCCTTGGGCACCACGTCCCCGCGGTACAGCAGGCAGCACGCCATGTACTTGCCGTGCCGCGGGTCACACTTCACCATCTGGTTGGCCGGCTCGAAGCAGGCGTTGGTGATCTCGGCCACCGACAGCTGCTCGTGGTAAGCCTTCTCGGCCGAGATGACGGGGGCATAGGTGGCCAGCGGGAAGTGGATGCGGGGGTACGGCACCAGGTTGGTCTGGAACTCTGTCAGGTCGACGTTCAGGGCTCCATCGAAGCGCAGGGAGGCCGTGATGGAGGACACGATCTGGCTGATGAGGCGGTTGAGGTTGGTGTAGGTTGGCCTCTCGATGTCCAGGTTGCGGCGGCAGATGTCATAGATGGCCTCGTTGTCCACCATGAAGGCACAGTCGGAGTGCTCCAGGGTGGTGTGGGTGGTGAGGATGGAGTTGTAGGGCTCCACCACAGCCGTGGAGACCTGTGGGGCCGGGTAGATGGAGAACTCCAGCTTGGACTTCTTGCCATAGTCGACAGACAGACGCTCCATGAGCAGGGAGGTGACGCCGGAGCCGGTGCCGCCCCCGAAGCTGTGGAACACCAGGAAGCCCTGCAGCCCTGTGCATTGGTCAGCCTGGAAGAAGGGAAGGGAAAACAAGACCAATCTGTCAATAATTCTGACCCGAGTCTGTCACCAAGTTGTCCCCCCATCACTTAGGCCTTTGAGAACTCTCTTGCAAACACAGGCAGAGGCCAGCACCAGGTCTGCTACCAGCATCTGTGCCTTGGAATGACTGGCATGGAGAAAGGGTCCCCCTTCTCACAGGGGCTGGAGGACACTTGGCTCCTTCCTGACATGGGAGCCAGCCCTTGCAGCTCTTAAGCCCAGCATGACCCAGGTAGTCTGCTCTGGGAAAGAGGGAACACACGTGAGCTGTCCCAGCAGCAGTTAAATGCTCAGCACAGCTGCTCATAAGCAGTTGATCAAGAAGGATCAGAGTCCAGATCAAGGAGAAACCTCACATGACCCTATGAAACAGGATGAAGTAAGGTTTTCCCAAGGACAGAAATGAGCCAGCCTTTCCCCAAGCCCCACCTAACGCCAAATACAGTGGGTTTGCACAGCTCTGAGGCAGGGGATTCAGCTCATGGCAAGTGGAAGGGGCTGCTCCCCCTCTGCACTCACAGGATCCAGACCCCAGAGACCTCACCCTGGTGTGAGGAGCCCTGCCAGGCACAGCCCAGCTCCCGCGGGGGGTTTGTACCCACCAGCTTGCGGATGCGGTCCAGGACCAGGTCGATGATCTCCTTCCCGATGGTGTAGTGCCCACGGGCGTAGTTGTTGGCCGCATCCTCCTTGCCCGTGATCAGCTGCTCGGGGTGGAAGAGCTGCCGGTACGTCCCCGTGCGCACCTCGTCTGTGGGGACAACCCGTCAGCACCCGGCACCCCGCAACGCCGCCCCCTTCCCACCCCCATCCCCGGCCCCGCGCTCACCGATCACCGTGGGCTCCAGGTCCACGAACACGGCCCGGGGCACGTGCTTGCCGGCCCCCGTCTCGCTGAAGAAGGTGTTGAAGGAGTCGTCCCCCCCGCCGATGGTCTTGTCGCTGGGCATCTGCCCGTCGGGCTGGATGCCGTGCTCCAGGCAGTACAGCTCCCAGCAGGCGTTGCCGATCTGCACGCCCGCTTGGCCCACATGGATGGAGATGCACTCACGCTGTGGGGCAGAACAGGGGGGCTTGGGCTCAGCTGTGCACAGCCCCCAACCCCAACACCAGCCTGACCAGAGCCAACTGGGCAGCACCAGCTGTGGCAGGGGCTGGAAGGAGCTGATACCACCCCAAGCGTGAGGTTGGGGAGGGGGTTCTGGCACGTGTTGGGCACAGACCAGAGCCGCTATTTGTCACAGCTCACAGGGCACCGTCCTCCCGCTGGCAAATGGCGCAGGGAGGACATTTTACAGCCCCACAGCACGGGCAGGGTGAGGCTGCGCCGCAGGAGGAGGAAGAGCAAGAGGAGGAGGAGGAAGCAGCCGACGCAACGGCAGGGACGTGACTGCACCAGCCGACCCCAAAACCGACGGGGAGGGCCGATGTCGTCACCCTCCCTCCCTAAAGGGGGAAGGGAAGGGGGGGTCCCTCTGCCCCTCCCGCGGGTCCAGCACATTCCCGGCCGCACCCTGCGCCGCATCACCTGCTCCCGCACATTCCTCCCGCCCGGATTTGGGGAGGGGGGGGAGGGGGGGGGGGGGGCATCTCCACAGACAGAGGGGTTAGCCCAGGG
>WBNH01007210.1:101498-118054 GCA_013401255.1 Urocolius indicus | reverse complement strand
ACTTCAGCAAACTGGCTTGACTAGGAAGGCCACCAGCAGCAGCGGCCATCGCCGCCGCGGCCCCGCTCCTGCTCAAGGCCCCACTCACAACAGTTCTTCTTTCTGGTTACTCGAAAAAAAGGGCTCACAAGTTGACCATAACCTGGGATATGCATCCTCCAGAATTCCACAAGGCCCAGGAAAGCTTGTGTTTCTTTCTTATTAATTGGTTGAGACATAGTTGCTATTTTGTTCACAACATCCACAGGCACATGCCGACGCCCATCCTGCCATTTTATGCCCAAGAATTGGATCTCCTGTGCAGGCCCCTTTACCTTGCTCCTTTTTACAGCAAAACCAGCTTGTAAAAGAATCTGAATTATTCTTTTCCCCTTCTCAATTACTTCTTCTGCCTTGTTGCCCCATACAATTATGTCATCGATGTACTGTAAATGTTCAGGGGCATCACCCGTTTCCAGCACAGTTTGGATTAGCCCGTGACAAATGGTAGGACTATGTTTCCACCCCTGGGGCAATCGATTCCAGGTATATTGGACACCTCTCCATGTGAAGGCGAACTGTGGCCTGCACTCTGCTGCCAAAGGAATTGAGAAAAATGCATTGGCGATATCAATGGTAGCGTACCACTTGGCTGCTTTTGACTCCAGTTCATACTGGAGCTCTAACATGTCTGGTACGGCAGCACTCAGTGGTGGTGTCACTTCGTTCAGGCCACGATAGTCTACTGTTAACCTCCACCCTCCATCAGATTTTTTCACAGGCCATATGGGACTATTAAATGGGGAATGAGTTTTACTGATGACTCCTTGAGCCTCCAGTTGATGAATCAATTCACGGATGGGAGCCAAGGAGTCTCGGTTCGTGCGATATTGCCTCCGGTGAACTGTCCTGGTAGCAATCGGTACCTGTTGCTCTTGAACTCGCAGTAATCCCACAACAAAAGGGTCTTCCGAGAGGCCAGATAAAGTGGAGAGTTGTTTGATTTTCTCTGTATTTACAGTGGCAATGCCAAAAGCCCATCGATACCCCTTGGGGTCTTTGAAGTACCCTCTCCTGAGGTAGTCTATACCAAGAGCCAAAAGCAGGATAATCCTCTCAAGTTGGTTTTTTTTTACACAGGAAACAGAATAGATAGTGCAAGAAGACTTATTCTTCACAGCAGTTGTTGGAGAGTCCAACCTCCTGAAGAGGAAAAACTAGGAGAAAAAGTTGTAGTGTTGTGTGTGCTTGCCTCACCACAGCCCTTCTCTGCTCCCCTCTAGCTCACCCCCAATTTGTCTTTGTTTGCTCTCTGGTCTGTAGGAAGCAGTGGGCAAATGGGTTTAGATTAGTTATTTCTTACAATGTGATTTCCAATTTGTATTCATGAATGTATGTATACATACATATGTATATACTCCATGTATGTGGTTGCCAGAGAATAATACAGCTACTGAGACTACATTTTGGCACTTATTTGCTACATTGAGGAGTTTCTTATCAAAATATAAGGCAAAGACGCTTAATGCAACCTACTGGAAAAACAAGAGTGTTGATAACAGTAGACCAGGAAGCCCCTCTGAACAAGTCCCTCTAGTCCCTAAAAGTGGATGTTTGGGATGTGCTTGTAAGACTTTTCAGATACCATTTTTCAGTTGCCCTGAAAGTATGCGGTTTGAAAGGCTAACCCGGGACTATGGCTTTCCAAAATCCCTGTGGGCTTAGTCTGAAACTTTCTTCTTGGAAAGGGATCACAGTCTCAGTGCTTTGAGTGTTGTGCTTGAAACAAGCATTCTCAGCAATCTCAGAAAAGAGAAGCTAAGAACCAACTCAACACTCACATCTCCTGCAAAAACCCATTTGAATTCCAATGAATTCCATGCAGTGAATTTGTGTTGACAGGCAAGTCTCTTTTCCGCCTCTTTGTGTCTCCCTGTAATGGATCCATTAATCTCCATGTAATCTGATCTTGTTTTACCTTCTGCAGAGCACAGCATAATCATGGAACTCAATTGCAGTGTAAAGAGTACAGACCTAGTTCTTGGTGGTTCTTTTCTTGTGTTACATATATGTTTAAAGTTTTTTTTTCTACTGTCAATATCAGCAAATATGTGCTAAGTCATAAGAAAAAAGAAGATTTCATGAACGGCTTTGAGTAGCTCACAGATTAGAAATATTGTCAAGAAACTGTTGAAGAATGATGACATTTGAGTCCAAAGTTTTATTCCATTGATTTGAAGAAATATCAACTAATGATAGGGAATTGTTTTTTTGCCAGGATGCATTTTGTTTTTTGAACAGTGCACATACCTCAGTGTAAACAATTTAACTCTGTGTCGTGGTTTAACCCCAACCAGCAGCTGAACACCACACAGCTGCTGACTCACCCTATCCCAGCTGAAACCTTACCAAACTTCAAGCAGTTGAACGAATTTTAAATGGAGCTTGAGAGTGCAGTGCTGCCCTCTAATGGCTTTGAAGACATAGTCAGATCCAGAAATTGGTGTGAGCTACATGCTGTCAGGAGATCAGTCCTGAACTGGGGGATACGATGGAAAGATGTGGGAGCAGGACTTGTGCCAAGTCTGCAAACAGAACAAGGGCAGCCTTGTTAGCCCAACATATTGCGTTGCGGATGTACTCACAGGGCAGAGCTCCCTCTGTGGTGCTTTGCCTCAGGGGAGTCAGTGGTGGCTCAGACTTGTGCATCATAGGCCACAGAGGGGCACGTGCACCATCATTTCTTATAGGAACGCTGTATAGTCCTGGCGTGGGTGTCTGACTTGGAAGTCTTGTGTTAACAGGACAGGACTACTGCCATACCAACTTCACTAGAACTATCTGATAATTTTCTGACATAGGAAGGATTAACACTATATTTTGCTGTTCTTCAAAAGGCAGATGTTTACATCCAGAGATCCTAGGGCAATCGATTTTCAACAAATGTAATGTCACATGACAGCTATCTCAAAGTCCCAAGATTCTGGGGCACAAATTCCTCAGACTGTCTCTTATTCCCATCAAAGGAGGTTTATCAGCATTATTAGCAGATGCTATTATCATCATTTTGTTTCCTGACCAGCTGCTTTAGGTTTCCAACCATAAAAAGCTTTTGACTGGTTGTGGTGCCACCTCCTGATGAACAAGAAATAGGCAGCTTTTACAGTGTAGCATCCACTGATTGTAATTTTGCATACAGTACGTATATAATATATTCAGTGTAAGCAAATGGACCACAGTGTTTTTGCAGGGGTATTTTACAGAGCTCCCTTCTCAGAGGCAGGATTACAGATATCTGTTACAATGCTGAGGGTTGTTTCAGCTTAAAACCTTGCTATGGAAAAAACTTTTCAAAATTAGCACTCTTTGGAACGAATACTTCTAATTTGAGATGTCTTGGCATAGAACATTCGAGGTCTGCTTGAGATTTGGTTTTTTTGGCCTGTGTTTACAATGTGACCATTCACAATATTAGAATTTAAATATTGATATCTGCTATAATTTTTTGAATGGTAGGATGTGTAAGCACCCGTATTTATGACACTAATCCTCTCATATCCACTTCCATAGGAACAAGACCTTTTTGTTTTACTTTAACATTCTGAAATGTGCCAGCCCCGTAGTGTTAATAAACCTACAGTGCCCTACAACACAGGTGAGTGAAATACAGAGGTAAAAGTATTTTACTTGTCTCTTAGTCATGGTCCTTAAGAACTAGACATACATTTATTTGGATGTTCATGTCTTTGGATGTTCATGTCTTTCAAAATACAGAATGATTGTTTTTGTAGATGGTGTGTAGCTTGTGATCTCTGTAGCCTGTGACAGTCAAACAAAATACATAGAAATGCACAAAATGTATAGGTTGGATAAGAACTGAAATAAGAAGAAAAAAAGTCTGTTTAGTTTGATACAGTAACTTGTTGCTTATGGATTCATCACAGCTATCCAGTACTGATCAGTGCATGTTGATAGACATCTAAGGTTTTCCAAACCAGACATGTTCATGAAAATGTGCATATCACCAGTGACAGGAGTATCTGAGTGTGGCTAGAGTCTGTGGCACTTCCAAAAGTTAAGATCTTGAAAATTTGTTCTTGCCTTTATGCCACAATTTGTACTGCCTTAGCTGTGCTGTGACTTCTCATGACACTGAGAAATAAACCCAGTCACTGAACCTGGGAAGTTTGACATTATCCTTCTGGTGTTTTTTACATGAGACTGTTTTATTGATGTGCTTTGTTGAAGAATTGCAAAACGAATTGTGTCAGTTCCTCTTAGGAGGCAACAGCTCATGTTATGGGAGAGTCAGAGGACTCAGGACTGTTCTGATGCAGCTTTTCTGCCAAATTAATTGTACTGTGTGATTAAACTGCAAGTGACATAGAATGATATCAGCCATCATGATAACATTAAGTTTGGTATTGATTTGGATGAGGGTTATATGGTAGCCAATTTACTGATTACAAATGTTAATTGTCTATTTATTTGACTATCATTTTATGTAGTAGGCGTCCGGAAGATCTCGGATTGTAACGCGAGGGGTGAAGAGGAAGTGTTGCCTGCTACAGCAACAATTTTAAAATGTTTCCCATTCCAACTTACCCTTACTCCTGATCCCTATCCTTGATAGATAGTTATTATCCTTGATATCAGTTAGTCTGACCGTATGGACTATTTCACACAGCTGAGGAGATGGAAATCTCCAGCAAGGAAGAGCAAGAACCTTCTTAACACTGACCAGTTGCTGCCAGAATGAAAACTTTCTTTGTTGGCAGCAGATTTGCTTCAGGAATCCCCATCTGTCCACGTGCAGACACCGATACTGTTACCCTGCACTCTTTAGACTCTTACGGGAACAATTCAGCATGTTCAGAAATACTGAGGTCATTGTGTGGGATTTGACTGGTGCTGTGGTCAAGCTGGCAGTGGTCATGAATCAAGCAAGGTGAAATACTTGTTGAAGGAGAGTTTGGAGGAGCAAAGTAGTTACATTGTTTATTTTCCAACATACACCATCTCCAAAACTCAGAGTGTTTTTTAATGGTGTTTGCTACTGCAGATGGTTAATTCCTTGGTCTTTTATGAGAATGCTGAAGAAGTATTTGTTTGACAATTCCTCTTTTGAACTACAGACAAAGTCTTTCCTGCCTGTCCTATTTGTATCAAATAGTGGGAACAAAGAGTCCCAAGAACTACCACAGGACAAGCTTCGGTTCTTGAATAAGACTGTGGATTTGCAAACTGTTAATGCAGTTGACTGGATCCATAGACAGAATACTTCATCACCTGTTTTATAGACGAGAAAGTGAGGTTATAGTACTTGTTAGTACTAGCATGTACTTGTTAGTCACTTGTTTGTCCCAGCATGGACAAAACTCTTCTTTCCACAGGACTGTAGTACTCATTTAGAAAGACCCTCTTCCAGCATGTGCCCAGTTCTAAGGATTAGTACAAGATCTTTTCCCAAAATTCCTGTGGGTAAATGATATATGGCAGGATGCTCTGAAGGTGAAATACAGTTTTATGCATGATGTCTTTCTGGTACTTGGATAGCAGAGCTTTGCAAACGGTGTGTAGGTAGCACAACTTTGGAAACAGAAAACAGCCTTCTAGAACAGGCTAAAACCTGCTAAAAAGAGGGATTTCAAACTAGCTCACAGTGTTTAGGAATGTGGCAGACTCAGAGGAGCTGTATACTTGCTTGATTCCAGTGACCAGCATAGCCTTCAGAGGCTATGTGTTGGGCTGGCTGCTTCTCCATTACGTAAATCTAAGTCATGACTTCGAAGTGAATGCATTCACCAAACCCTCACTTGATTCCTTACATAAACCTGATTTATAATGGCTGCACTTTGAGTGATGTGAAGTTCATTCCTGGCATGTGCAGCCCTCTTGTTTTGTAACCAGAGAAGATTCATCATTAATAGTAAAAAGCCACTGAGTGATTTACACCTGACATGACTTGAACAGTGTCTGTGGAAATGTATTTGACTGAAGAGACTTGTGTAGAAGGGTGGAATAATTTTAGCTGCGTAAGACTTTTTATTTTTTATAAAATTCTCCTTGTAAATGAAATAGAAGGAAATTCCATGTATCCTGTGAAAGCAACTACTGCACCATCTTGCTGATACATGCTACTGCTGATGGAAATAGAGGAGGACCCAGCAGAATTGTTCCTTTTTTTCAACAGACTGAAAGCTCTGCATATGTACCAGAATGTGTAGAACCTAAGAAGATACAGAGAGTGGCTTCATACTCCAGATATGAGGAGAGACCTTGAAAGTGTATTCTATCAAAGAATTTTAGATATGTAGGGAGTAACAAGGAAAACAAGTGTCCCTTTCTAAATACTCAGTAAACATTACCGAAAGCAATTCCTTAAAACAGTGCACTTCTGTAGGTGGCCTTTTAATTGACTTTCTTTACCCTTCTCTACCCGCAGTGTATCTTTACTCTTTTTTTTCCTTTTCTTGCAGCTCTGTGTCTCAAAGTGCCCAGACAGATTTGCAACATACATTGATGTTCAGGCTTCCTACAGATACAAACCAGATCAATGGAATTACTTCAGGCAGTTCTGCAAACCTGGTTTTAACAATCCTCGCAAGGTGTGTATGTGTCAGTAGACGATGGAATGCTTTTTTTTGGTCAAGCAATGTGCAATATGCATAATTTTACTGAGCTGCATAACAGTTTTTACTTATTCTGGTTTTACCATATAATGAGTTGTCTCATATATATGATTTGATAATGATTTAATCAAGGGCAAAGGTCTTGTGTTCACACCAGATCCCCTACTCTGTAAGTAATTACTGTTTGCTTAAAAAAAGATCTGCAGCTACCTGTGTAGTTGCAGTACTGTGGCAAGCAGTATGCTTTAGTACTTGGGCACCCTACAACAGTAGAGCAGCTATAAGCCACCTGGCTTGTATCAGAAATAGCATGACAGCAGGCCCAGTGCACTGATTGTGCCCTTGTGCTGGGCCCTGGGGAGGCTGCAGCTTGCATGCTGTGTTTAGGGACACTGAGCGACTGGAGCACAAGTGTGCTGGGGAGGGCTGAGGGAATGGAGTTGTTCGAACTGGAAGAGACTGAGGGGAGACCTTCTTGTTCTCTGCAACTCCTTGACAGGAGGTTGTAGTGAGGTGGGAGTCAGACTCTTCTTCCAAGTGACAAGAGTAAGTGGTCTCAAGTTGTGCCAGAGGAGGTTTGGATTGGAGATGAGGAAAAAGTTCTTCACTGAGAGGGTTGTCAGCCCCTGTGCCAGGCTGCCCAGGGAGATGGGGATGTCCCTATCCCTGGAGCTATTGCGAAGCCACGGAGCTGAGATGCCAAGGGCCATGGGTTAGTGGTGGCCATGGCAGTGTGAGGGGAGGGCTTGGACTCAATCTTAAAAGTCTTGTCCAACTGAAACAATTCTGTGATCTTAAACTAGGTCTTCAGCCTCCTGAGTCATCTATAGATACTTAGTAATTTATCTAGGAAAATTAAACTATCCTTCACCTAACTGATTTTGCACTCAAATGTACCGTGTTATTTCTCCCATCTTTAAAACACCTTGCAATTCAACTATATTAATTGTGTTAAATTCTTACTCTTCTTTAAAAGAAAAGCTGAAGGGAAGACAAGGAACAATTTCCCAGTTACTTCTGACTTAAATGCTGATCCAAAGTGAACAAGTCTTTTCTTTATTTCTTCCCTTTTCACTAGAAAAGGGAAGATTAATCTTTTCCCATATCACAATGATGGTTTGGATTCTCAACAGATCAGGAATGTATCTTAGTTCCACCAGTCAGGTTTGGGGAGGAAGCTAAAAAGAGCAGTTTGGGGCATTTTCTCTGGGTAAGAAATTAAAAACATGTAGTTATCATGGTATGTATTCAGTATTCTTATTTTTCCCCTTTTTAGTCTGTTACTCAAGTTCTACGTGATGAAGATTGTCCTTCGATGATCATTCCAAGCAGGCCTTGTGAGTGGTTCTACATATCTTAGCAGATCATAAGCATTTGCATTAAAGCACAACTGCAGCCTAGAAAGTGTTTTTTGGTGGCAAGGTCATTAGGAGCTGTCTGTAATCTGACAGTGTCGTCCATTCAATTTTAAACTGTTCAGAAGTACAAAGATTTCTTATTACTGTTTCTGACTGCCACCTGTAACCTTTCAGCATGTGCTCAGGTCTCAAGCTCTTTCATGATCTTGAGTCATCACTGCTAACGAAAACTTTACAGCTCAGATTGTGCCTTCCCAAGCACATGAGCGAGCAACTCCATTGGCATCAAGAAAATGCCACAAATGTGGGAAGGATCATATGGCCAGCTATTGAAGTTCAGATGAGCCCAGTTACAATGCAGCTCACCTTTCAGTTGCAGTGCTGACTATGCAGGGCATGAAGAGTAACTAAGGAGCAAAAAAAATATGTTGGACACTATGGACAGCAGATATTTCTGAGTAGATGAGCATAGTTCTCAGAGCTCATCTTAGCTACAGAAGTGTAGTACCAAGAGAATCTGTTACTGAGCAGAAGCTCATGGAAATAAGAAGTTACTGTTTCTTTACCCATGCTGTAAAACACATCATGCAAACCAGAGATAGGTTATTCAGGAGAGAAAATATTGATTCGCATTTTTAAACAATCTTAAGAATTTGTATGACCCAAAAGACAGAAAATAATTTCTGAAGAAGCCATTATCTTCTTTTAGATTAGGGTAAGGGGCAGAGATTATAGATGGAAGAGAAGAGACATGTTACTGAATTATTTTTTCAGAGTAATGGTGGGGCAGATGTTCTAGACTGAGTATTGAACTCTCATCAGTATTTCTTGGTACCTGATAAACAAAGCACTGAATTATTATACAAGTTAAAGTATAGCTGTGTAGGAGAACTGACCTGCTCTTCCCTTTGGAATGAAAACCAGGATTTTTTTACTGCAAAAATCAGGGCAACACAAATTAGTGTCTAAACATCTTTCCCTTTCTCTCTCTTTTATAATCTCATCCTCCCTCTGTCTAACCAATAGTTTTGTCTTTTTTCCATTGTTTCCTCTCCAAGAATGTCTAATGATAGTGGCTGGTACTGGAGCTCACCAAGCATATGAGGAACTGACACTTGCTGTTGTGTATTGTTTTGGGTGCTAATACCATTCCTGAGCAGTCATGTTGAGTCTGTCCCTGGGGGCTGGTTTGATTATTACCATGAAATGACATATTTGAGAAGCTGCAGTTTTTGTAAGCTGCCCAGATACTGACAGAGAGTAAGTTCTGTGTTTATTACAAATTCTTAAACTGCTACAGATAGTACTGTTGTTTTTCAGTAGCACCTAGAATCTCAAGCTTAAAGCTGTGATCCCACCATGCCTGAGCTTGGATAAAAAGCCCCAGAGCAAAGAATCATCATCTTGAATATAATGACATATCATTATGATAATCAGTTGAAAAAAAAAGTTTGTTGTATCTAGAATTATTTAAATACATTACAAAAGACAAGCAATAAAAGTGGAGCCTGATATGAAATGTAATATGCATGCTTTGTTTTGGTATTTTGAATAGTTCTTAAGAGATGCTTTCCAGACTTCTCCACGAAGAATGGAGTGCTAACTGTGGCAAATCAGACTACGTTCAAAGATGGAAGAGGGAAAATGAGAAATGTGACTGATCTCAGGGAAGCTGCAAAGTAGGTTTTACCTTTCTTAAGTGTTCATTGTTTGGATTCTGTAAAATAGTTTAGGAATTGAAAACATAATCAGGATCTCTTCTCACAAAATGGCTGCAGGTACCCAGGCAAGACTTGCTAGTACATGGCCTGTCTATGTCTGAGCACCTGCACAGTTCCAGCAAAGGAAAACCGTTACTGTGTTATGCAGAAATGGGCAAGGAGACAAAGCTTTTAGTTTGATTGTCTCAGAGTGACTGTCAGTTCCTAAATAATTCTTGGTTTTCCTAGCAAAAGTTAGTATTAAAGAAAGCTAGAGGAGGTTCAGAATGACATCCTTGTGCCACAGGACTCAGGCCAGCCGCTAACATCCTCAGCTGGTCCTTCTGATGATGGCCCTTCCACTGACATGGACTGTCCTGGTACTCTGGGCATCTCACCTCGTCAGAGTGCTCCTGTTTTTGATACATGTCTAAAGATTGACTATGATGTATGACAACCCTTCCCTTGCAGATGGATAGTAAGCATCTCCAATCCTGGACATCAACCAGGGTGAGACAAAACTACTGCAGTAGCTTTGCTTCTCCAGGTGCTAGCAGTCCTCAGCCTATCTGGAACACCAGGGCACCGTTCTTACTGCTCAATCCAAGGCTGTCACATTCTAGTACCTTACCAGCACTGATACCACCTGCATCTTTTTAAGTTCTCGCCTTTTGGCATCTACAACTATATTGTCTGTTCTTTGACAAGAAAAGCCTTCATTTCTTCCTAGGAAAACATTAATATGGGCAAGCACTTTGCAGGGTAGAAAAACAGTTCCATGAAGTGAATCTTTTGCTTGACAGAGCTGTTTTCTGCTGCTCTGCCATTAGCAGTTCTGGAGTTACAACTGTTTGGCTCTTGGTACATTGCAGATCTGAATAGTGGTCACTTTTCTTGTGAAATAATAGGTGATTGTATCTGGTGATAGTACTCATAAAGCTTCTTTGATAGTTTTTTTTTTTTTCAGGAGCTGTATAGATTGATGTTGACTTTATTAAAGAACTGGAGCTGGAGGACAGTAACATGCTCTTGTCACTGGCAAAGATACTTCCAGTTCTTTCACTGAGACTATTTGCTGTTTAGATAAATACCACTTTTCTGCCTAAAGCAACTTTTTCTTGTCTTTATCTTTTGTCAGTGGCATCAATAATGTCCTGGATGCAAGATCAGTTGGAGTGAAAATCTTTGAAGACTATGCCATTTCTTGGTATTGGATTTTAATGTAAGATTTTCATGGATATCTTCATTTTTTTTTTCAAACTCACTTTGGAGCATGCAAGGAATTTAAAAATACATCATGTATATGTTTGTTACCAATCCTATTTTTAAGCTCAAGGAGCAACTGTAATAACAATAATGTTGTGATTCTGTATGTGGGGTAAGGGTAGCACAGCAGATATGCGTAGAGGGTCTGTTGATCTCAAGTAGCGTTTTAATATCCTGCAGGGCAGAACAACAGTAGGTGCTGTCTTCTGTTGCACATCATGCATCAAATGATTTCTGGACAATCATATTTAAGCATCAGAGTTTGGGAAGGCCTGATAGTGAAAGGAGGCTGGATTAAAAATTAAGTATGGAATGATTCTAGTCTTTTTAATGTACCCCAAAAGAGCTGCTGCCTTCAACCATCTATTTAAGGCAACTGGTGTGAGAGTTGTTAACCATGTACTCAGTTCTGGTGTTACTAGGACTCTGAAAGATAAACTCCTTGAGTTAAAAAATGCTTTTGCAGTCATGTTTTTTCTGTCTGGAAGTGAAATGAAAACAAGTGTTTCCGTACCACAGACTTGATGAAGAGAAGATACGCTGTAGACGTCTTTCCTAGTGTCCCCAGTTGATAGCTCTTAACATCACAATGCCCTGATAATTTCTGCTTCTGATCGGCAGAAAGCTTTACAGGTTTACGTCCTAAATTAAATTATTTGTTTCTAGGAAAGTTCCTAGAATGTTATTTTACTAATACTGTTTCTTTGCAAGTAAAGATTTTTAATGGAGGACTTAAAACAGCGACTTCTCCACACATAGGTATCTCTCCAGTGTGTACTGCAGACTAGACTCTGGCTGGGAAAAGGCAGTGAGTTGTTTGGCTGATGCAAATGACTGAAAAGGCATAGTTCTAGTCACATTCAGCCAAGCTGAGAACCTACTGTATACAAACATTTCTGGCTCTACCCTGACAGGTCATCATTTGTAAGCTGTTTGTTTCTAATAACAAATGTATTTCATAAGGAAGATTTCGAAATGCATTTTTACAAGTGATTCTCTCATGTGAGATGAAATGACCCTCATGTGGAGCAACCACCATGCAGGATGGTGAAGATTCTCTCTCTTGTTCTCCTGTGTTTCTGTTTCTTGTCTTTCTAGTGGGCTGTTCATTGCAATGATCGTGAGTCTGCTCTTCCTTGTCTTATTGAGATTCACAGCTGGGGTTCTGTTCTGGATTTTCATCTTTGGTGTGATTGGAATTATAGGTTATGGTAAGTATAGTCTTCTGGTCTCTGAGGCTATTTTTCTGTATTGCTTAAGTTTGGGCAAGCAAAGTCAATCATTACATCAATTAAATGGTATATTTGGGAGAATTAATACCTGGTTTTAGACACAGTAAAGCGAGAAAGGCTTAAATGTCAGCAAAATTTACTAAGAATCGAGCTGTGTTGCTACTTAGCACCAAATGTAGTAACCTGAATTATCCACAGTGTGCTTAGCCTGTACTCACTGGTACTGATGGCTGTTTTCCATATATGTGATGTGAAAATGGACTAGTCTCACAGTAATGCATGTTTAGTTTCTGTTTACCTGTCATACTGAGGACAAAACACTTGACTTGTAAAAGACTTTTTAAAAAACTTGTCTTTGCATTCTTCAGCATTCTATACTGATTGTTTTTTAAAAGGCATCTGGCATTGTTACTGGGAGTATGATCATCTTAAAGGAATACCTGGATCTGACCTCACTGTGTATGACATTGGATTCCAGACAGACTTCAGAGTGTACTTGCAGCTGAGACAAACATGGTTAGCATTTAGTAAGTGCCCTTTAAACTTGGTATCTGTTAATGGATATTCAGGAGAATCAATGACAGTCTTGCTACAGTTTCTGCATTGTTAAATCTACTCCTCTACATCAGTCTCTCAGAGAAGTAAGCAGAATTCTCTTTCTTTTATTGGGAAAAAAATCTACTTTTTTACAAGGAGATTAGTATTTGTAAGGGAAGATCCTGCAGTTGTACTAGTGATGAGAGTGGAAAATGCATGTGTTATTGGTATTCCACTGCCTCTATGTTCAGTCTTCATAATGGTGAAGTAAAAAGCATGAACTTAGTGCTGATGGAGCCGCTTAAGGAGGGTCCATTTTTCTCTCCCAATCTGTTTATTCTCCCTCTTTGACAGACCCAGGAATGAAATTAATAACTGTACACACCTTTGTAGAACTGTTTACATTCAGGTCACTGAATTTTCTTGGAGACTGATCTAAAATTGTTGGAATGAACCATCACAAATTTCATCACCTTTATGTTCAAAAGTGCTGCATTGCTTTCTCTTATGAAGAGTGGTGTATTTAAAACAAAATCCCACTGAAACAAGACAGTCTGCAACATACACATCCCTCCTGAGAAAAGGAGGATTGGAAGAGAGCACAAAAACCTGTCAAATATTACTTGTGCCGCTGTTGCTGCTCTATTAGAAGGCACACAGACAGTAACTGATGATGAGACATAACCTTCAAAAATGACTCTAACTATTGGTAGCTAAATTAATAGAACAGTAGTTTACTGCTTATATCTCCTTTCTCTGTTTTGTATCTTCATTTAACTGTGGGTTGAATCATTGACGCATCTTGAACAAATTATTGAGGCAAAGCTTTTTTTGTGTGCTGTCCCTAGAGAATACTATGATTTTGTGATGTTTTACCTTGTAACTCTCCAAGCTCTTCCCCTAGCTGGTTCTGGGCAGACAATGTTTACTTTATCTAGAGGTCAGTGTCACTTTCAGATGAGTAAATGGAGATACTTAGGAGTTAAATTACTTTTTCCAAGTCACCCAGTAAAGCAGTTAAATATCTTTGAGGAAAACATATGTCCTCCTAGTGGTAGTCTAGAAATCATGTACTGACACTGCTTTCCTTTTTCACAAAGTTTGGGACAAGCTACATTAACTTAAAAGAGCTGAACTGAAATAAGACCAGCTTTAAAGAAACCTGATTATATATTCCTTCATGGGGAACCGTATAAAAAATAGGTGCAGTGTGTGCAAAACACTCTTTGTTCTGAACAAAGTCAGTGGCTCTCAGCACCACGACAGTCACTTGCTGCCTGCTGTTCTGATGGCGAGGGGATCACAGTCTAACATTATCTGTGACTGTCTAGGTCTAGATTGTGAGACTATGTGTAAGTTGTGGGACTAGAAGCCAATTCCCATGTCCCTTTGCAAACTTTCAGACAAGCCAATGTCTGAAGATGTGCAAAGAAACTAGGAATCATAGAACCACAGGACAGTTTAGATTGGAAAACACCTTTAAGATTATCTCCCTGCAAAGAGACTTAGGAGGTTGGATAATGTCAAGATCCCACACATCCTAACTAACCGTCTGCATGGAGAATTTCCTTACATTGAAACTTAAAAANTGTGTGCAAAACACTCTTTGTTCTGAACAAAGTCAGTGGCTCTCAGCACCACGACAGTCACTTGCTGCCTGCTGTTCTGATGGCGAGGGGATCACAGTCTAACATTATCTGTGACTGTCTAGGTCTAGATTGTGAGACTATGTGTAAGTTGTGGGACTAGAAGCCAATTCCCATGTCCCTTTGCAAACTTTCAGACAAGCCAATGTCTGTAAGTTGTGGGACTAGAAGCCAATTCCCATGTCCCTTTGCAAACTTTCAGACAAGCCAATGTCTGAAGATGTGCAAAGAAACTAGGAATCATAGAACCACAGGACAGTTTAGATTGGAAAACACCTTTAAGATTATCTCCCTGCAAAGAGACTTAGGAGGTTGGATAATGTCAAGATCCCACACATCCTAACTAACCGTCTGCATGGAGAATTTCCTTACATTGAAACTTAAAAAATGATGAAATGAGATTGATTGATTGATTTGGTGCAAGTGTAGTGAGAGAGAATTGATCTAGCTGATAATTTTATGGCATTAATGAATAATAGTGTGAAATACAAGGAAGACACCCTGATTTACAGAGGCATTGTTTTGGTTTGATTTTTTTGATGAATCTTTCTCTGTTTGCCTACAGTGATAATACTTTGTGTTGTTGAGGTCATAATCATACTGATGCTCATCTTCCTACGAAATCGGATCCGGATTGCAATTGCACTCCTGAAGGAAGGTAGTAGGTATGTTTGTCTGGTTTGTTTGATGCATGTTTTTAGATGTTATTAAAAGATCTCTTAAGAGTACAGTCTTCTTGAGCTTCATCTCGTGCTACCAAGGGCAGCTGGTTGGGGATTAAAGTCCCACACTGTATTTGTTGAGCTGAAAAGGTAGTATAAAGAATGCCAGTATTCTGTGAATGAGTTTTTGCTTACAAAAGCTTTTCCTTTTGCAGTAAGACATTTCTCATCTCTCCTCACTCTGCTTTAAGAGTACATATGCTGTTAGGGTTACCACATATCCTTGGTGCAAGGAGGCATACCCTCAGATATGCTAAATGTGGTACATTTGTTAATAGGAGCCTGGGAACTATAGCTACCAACTTTGCTCTGTCATTGGATTGTCTCCAGAATGACATGCTAGTGGTAGAGGACAGAGAGAGCTATGAGTTTATCCTTGTGCACTTGCTTGTAGTTTTCTGCCATCTCAATTGACATGTGGTTCTGAGGATTTGGGATTTTGGTAATGGGATTAAGAAATGCTGAAGTTGTGCATTCATGTACCTGTTTCCTGTCTTATGCTACGGTGCAATTACATCATAGCAATTAATTTGGCAACACTAAATTATACTCTTTTATTCCTGTTAATTAAAATCCAGGAGAACTTCTAAGACTTTGCAACACTTTTGTTCATAACCTTGACAGGTGGAAAGGTTTCAGAAAGTTCATAAACTTCCTACTGAAGTAATAACATTCCTTTTAACTACTTTTTGGGAAATGTTACAGTTATGATGCTAAAATGACTTGAAATCCATAGTTAGAAACAATGAACAATTGTTGCTCAGTTTATTAGAGTAACTGTCCAGAGCCTTAGCGGTGATGAAGAGGCCCATGATTAACTGCTGATCACTGCCACCATGTAGTGTTTAGATCTCAGATGGCATAAGGCTGCATCCCCCTGCATGACTCCAGATGACATCTCCAGATTCAGGCAGAAATTGGTGTGTTGCTCTTAATCTCTTAATTGCATGTGACAGTTCCCTTGTATTCCCCCAGCATTTATTAGTTTAACAGCAGAGTAAATTTTCTCCTGGAAACTGCCTTCTATAAAACAAATCGCATCATATGTGCCACAAGTCATAGGAGAAACACTATTAGAAATAAGAAACAAAAGGCTTGTGATAAGCTTAGAGTGTTACTGGAAAAAAATGTTTGGAGTAACTGCAAGAGGGAGATGACAGGAGTGTGGTGGTTTAGCCCAATATCCACCCGGTCATAATGTCATTCCCTCTCCTAAACTGGACAGGAGAGAGAGAGAGGAATATAACAAACTGCTTGTGAGTTGAGATAAGGAGGGAGAGATCACTTGGTAATGAACATCACGGGCAAAACAGACTCAACTTAGGGAGGAAAAGGTTTGATTTATTAAAGAAACAATAAAAGCAGGGAGATGAGAAATAAAACCGTCTTAAAACACCTCCCCCCACCCCTCCCCTTCCCGGGTCTCCTTTTCCTTTCCCCTCCCAGCGGCGCAGGGAATGAGGAATGGGGGTTGCAGTCAGTTC
>WBNH01007210.1:0-101332 GCA_013401255.1 Urocolius indicus | reverse complement strand
CTTCTGCTCAAATATGTTATTCACAGAGGCATTACCTCTACCACTAATTGGCCAGGCCTGGGTCAGCTGCAGGGTCCAACTTAAAACTTACTGGCCCTAACCCTGTCAGCTACAGAGGAAGCTTCTGGCAACTTTCTTTGTTTAAAGAAGCCACTCCTTTAGCTCCCCTGCTACTGAAAAACCTGGCCCAGGCCAAAACCACTACATAGGAGTGTAAAGAGAACCAACCCCTAAGCTTCACTTAACAAAACACTTGCTGTCTGAAATCACATCCAGTGAGATATCCATCTGGAGGTGTTCACCTCTGGGTTTTTCCAGAGAGGCTGTACCAACTCAGTCTTTTACAGAGGAAGGCGTCCCAAGCAGAGTAGAAACTGGCGTGCTCAATTTCCTGCTCACTACTCACAGGCTGTCCACAAGAGATATTAGTAGGATGACAACCTCTAAAACATCAACCTTAATGTTAAAAGGAACTCTCTAAGCTGTGAACAGTGAAAGGCTGTTTTCTTTCTGCCTGACAACAGCCAAAGGCAGGAACCAGTCCTTTATGGTACATGCAATTTGAGGCACTTAGTCACAAGAAAGTGTTGAATGTCCATGTCTCAAAACGGTTAGTACTTAAGGCAGGAAAAGGGACTGGGAACAGAGTCCTCAAATACGAAGTAGCATGTGTTAATTTCAGGTATGTCAGAGCTGAAGGAAGACCATAGGTGCTGAGTGGAGTGAGCCAAGGAAACAAAGGGTTATGTCTGCAGCGGTTAGCAAGGAGGTGTGGTTGGAATGAGTTTGTGTCCTGGAAAGAGCTGAATCTGTGAAGCAGTAACTGAAAATGAGAAAACAGAAGATAGACTCGAGTGTGGCAAATTGGTAAAGTTATCTGTAGTGCTGCCAACAAAAGTGAAGTGGTTGAAATGACAAAATTAGGATGTGAAGAACCTGCACTGTTCCGAGATCCCAACACACTGACAACAGGGAGCTCAAAGGAGAACGGATGATGCTACAAGAGGGATGATTGAACACCTGTTTCTCAAATTGTTATGACTTAATGATACATTTTCTTTCTTTCACAGAGCTATTGGCTATATAATGTCTACATTGTTCTACCCAATTGTCACCTTCATACTCATTGCAATCTGTATTTCTTACTGGGCTGTGACAGCTGTGTATCCTTTGTCTGTGTACCTCTCTGGAGGAACAGTTTTCTGCTCTGCAAGACCAGATAACTCTCTGCTATTTCACTTTAACCAAGCCAGTGTTAAGAGAGCTGTTTAGTCACTCAGCAGTTGCTGCACTGATACACTCTTCCTCACTGCACATTTCCATGTAAAATACAAATCTGATAGTGAGTTCAATTTGCTTAAAAAGAACTGGACTAAAATTCACACCAAGATGAGGGGATCATACAAGGCCTTGTGTACTTTTAAGGGGGGAAAAGGGCCCTCAGCAAAGAGTGGGTTTAGCCTTTAGTGTGCTGCATGCTATATAGACCTGATGTTAGTGTCTCTCAGCTACAGCTGGGGTGGGCTTCAGGTGTGTTTTGTTCAGAAAAGTATAGAAAAGGAGTGAGAGAGCATACAGTGCACTGAGTCCTCTCTGAATTGCAAAACAGCAACTGCTGTTCCCTGAACAGCAAGCGCATGGCAAGATAGCAGGAAGGGGAAAATTGCTTTTTGGAAGCAAGTTGTTCTTTCACAAGCCAAGAGTGTCAGTTATCACTTTTCAGGATTTTCCTTTCTCCTTATGCTCTGTGTCTGCTTCAACCAGAATACAAACTGTCAAAGAACTACTCTGCATCATCTTCCTTGTCAGAAGTAGATGTGCAGGAGAGGCTGAGTCGACTTTCAGAGTTATTCCCCTTGCCCGTTCTGGTTAGGAGTTATTTCAGCTCTGGGGTGGAGTTTACTTTTGTCGTGGTTTAGCAAGGAGTTGCTTTTGCTTGGTAACAGGAGGAGTGGGTTGCAGTGAAGACCCGGTAGTTTTTGAACTCTCCCCCAACTCCTGGGTTCAGACCCACGCCCCGGCCCGGCTGGGCCAATCTGGCGCCTCTGAGATCACTATTTAGGGACAGGAATTTGAAGTGCCTGGCAGGAGGAGTAAGGGTGGTACAAGATGGAGGCGAACATGCAGACCCCACAGTCGGAGAAGGAGGAAGAAAGGAAGAGCACCAGACCGGAGACTCCTCTGCAATCCGTGGTGAGAATGCAGGCGGTACCCCTGCAACCTATGGATGGCAACGGCAGAACTGAGAGCCAGCAGCAGCTCCGTGTGAGTGCGCCCGGACTAGCCTAGACGGGCTAGAGACTATATGAGGAGGTGGCCATGGCACAGGACATGCTGGAGAGCTTGTGCGCCGCAGAGCAGACCCACACAAATGGCAGAAAGGAGCTGCAACTTTTGGCACAAATGTGCGTCGGAGGAGCCCGTGTAGGGCTGCCGTCTGTGTGAGGTACCCCACGGACTTGCAAGGAGGACTGGTGCGGAGCCCACCTGCCCTGAGGAGACAAACGGCAGAAGCCATCAGGAACAGACTGACTGAAACCCCCACTCCCTGCCCCCCTGGGCCGTTCAGGGGGGACAGAGGTAAAAACACCGGGATCAGGGCTTTGAACCTGGGAAGGAGTGGGGAGCAGTGGGGAGGAGTGGGGAGCAGGTCGTCTTAAAGGGCTGGTCGGACTCTTTATCTTTGTACCACTCTGTGTTGTTTTGTTTTGGTTCTGTTTTGGGGTTTTATGCTTTAGTTGGTATTAAATTATTTTCTGTTTTCTTCCCCAAGCTGAGCAGCCTGCTCTGTTTTTGTCCTGCACCTTAATCGGCAAGTAAGCTCTCCCTGCCCTTTAGCAATCCTTAAGTCTTTGGTACTTGATGCTAATCGTGGTCTTTAGTTCCCTGAAGGGCCTAAACCATGACAACCTTTTTTTTTCTAAATAATTAGAGTTTTCAGTCTTGTCTATCAGCCATTCATATACATCTCCACAAAGCAAAAGCAGTTTTTCTGTTATCCATGCAAGTTCTTTAGAGCTAGTGGCTACTCACTGATGAATCCTAAGTTGCTCAAAGCCTACAGTTCTCTGATTCATCCTTAAAATATTTCATTCAGTTTTCTGGCTACATCAGGAGAACCTGTGTATAAAGTCATGGCTAATCAAACACTGTGCAAGTATGCAAACCTGACTTGTGACCCAGAGGTAAGTGTAGCAAATATTTACCTATATTGAGAGCTATACTCATTGCATTTCTTACTCACTATTAAACGAAATGCTAGTAGAAGGTGTGAATAGCTCCTCATGTTAAATCTGAAAATAGCACTTAGTATTCAGATAACACATCTTTGTTTAAAGTGATTTACAGCCATAAACTAACTTTTCTGCTAAGCTGTCCTGTGAGGCAGGTCAATATGAGCCATTCTAATGTACAGAGTAAGAAAAAAAAAACACATAAATGCAGGTTTATTTGGAAACATGTTCATGAATTCATGAGGATTCTGTTTCATAGTCCTCAAAAGACAATAGAAGACTCTGAAAGCCGTATTGAGATTTAGCTTCTTTTGACACAGCAATGAGACTCTTGCAAAGCTCCAGGAGTATTTGTCTGTTTTTTAAACAGTGTTTAGTTCAGTTCAAATGGTTTGGCTTGACTGTGGGGTTGAATTTAAGGACTTTTTGAAAGGTAGAAATATTTGTCAAATGTTATGTGAGGGTTATTTTCAATGAATTTGAGTGCATTGCTGTGGTTATGTATATCCCAAACAATTTCCCATCCTGCTGGTGCCTGAACACTAAGAGCCAAAGGGGTTAGAAACTGACTCATTTTATGCCTAAGTTCAGCAAGTACATGATATGAGGAACAGAAGTAGGGGGAAGTAAGTCAGTGTAAAGACTCCTCTTGTTTTACTACTCTGAAATAGGTAAGGGAAGCTGTGACCACATCCACAGCTTGTGTAAAATGGCATAGTTCAATTGATTTCAGTTCAGCTGTGGTGATTTGCCTCAACTGCAGATTTGGGCTTTTTCATGTGAGCAGATTTCTTTAATGAAACTGAAGTGTTGATGTATCTTAAAAGTAGATTCAGGGATGTGGGAGCAGCCCTGTTTGATAACTGTATAAAGTTAAGCACCTGCGTAAGACATTAATATAAAATCTTCACTGTGTAAATGGCTTACGTGGGATTGTAGTACAATGTTCAATGAGCAAATGAAACATTAAACAGAATTGTGTTATTTCTATTAGGCTAGTCAACTTCAGAGACTGTGTACACAGAATTCATTGCTTAGCATCATTGTGCTGTTTGTTTTTCTTTCTATACAGACTTTTAACACAACCAATGTGACTAAATTGTGTCCAGGTGCTCAGTGTACTTTCGCTTTTTATGGAGGCGAAAGCTTGTACCATAAGTACATCTTCATTTTCCAGTTAGCCAATGCCTTTGTCTTTCTCTGGCTGGTGAACTTTGCAATTGCACTGGGTCAGTGTACCCTTGCTGGTGCCTTTGCCTCATACTACTGGGCCTCTCGAAAACCAGCTGATATTCCACTGTGGCCACTCTTCTCTTCATTTGGACGAGCAATACGGTAAGACTATGGAGCTGGATGTAAGCCTTGTCATGTATCCAACAAGTGCTCCTTTTACATCTAGGGAAGCCAGATTTAGAATATTAAATGAAAATAACTAGTCAGCATTGTCATTTAATCTCAGTAGACACCCAAGCCCTAAGCAGCCACTTGCTCACTCCACCACAGCAGGACAGGGGAGAGAATTGAAAGGGTAAAAGTGGGAAAACTTGTAGTCTGAGATAACTACAGTTTAACAAGCAAAGCAAAACTAAACAAGGAATTCATCCACTGCTTCCCCTCAGCAGGCAGGTGTTCAGCCATCGCCAGGACAGCAGGCCTTCATCCTGCATAGCTATATCCCTCCTCCTTCCCCAGCTGATCCTCCTGAGCACAGCACCATATGTCCCTGGAGTCAGTTGGGGTTGGCTGTCCCAGCTGTCCCCCTCCCTGCTCCTTGTGCAACCCCAGATGCTCACTGACAGGATGGGGTGAGAAGACAAGGCCTTGCCACTGCTCAGCAGTAGTTACAACATTCCTGTCTTAGCAACAATGTTTTCAGCACAAAACGAAAATGTAGCACCATACAAGCTACCATGAAGAAAATTAACTCTGTCCCATCCAAAACCAGTGCAGTGGGGAAAATGTGCTTGTTAGGGGTAGGTTAAATCCTGTACCTCCACAGCGACAAGGCTGCTGCAGCTCTGTGCCTTGGGATGGAGCATGGACATGTATTCCCAGTAGTCCATGCAGCCAAACACGTGTACAACACATGCATGTGATGTTGGCCACACAGACTGAAAACAGACAGTTGAAGGCAGCACTGCCACAAGCACTAGCAGCACCAGTGACTTCATTATGTTCCTGTCTGGGACAGATCAGGATGAGAGTCCATTACTGTATGTAATTCCCACTAAGAGACCTTCCTCCAGTTACAGTTTTAGTTATATATATACATATATATATATATACACACACACACATATACATGCAATATAATTGTACATGTACAGTGTGTAATTTATTTTGTTTTAGATACCATACAGGTTCACTGGCATTTGGAGCCTTAGTTCTTGCAATTGTCCAACTTATTAGGATAATACTGGAATACTTGGATCACAAACTGAAAGGTGAGATTTATGAATCTGCTCTAGGTTATTAAGACTTCCTTTGGTAAATTAATTCATTGCTATCCCAAGATGAAAAGGGATTAATTCCTCATTGTTTTTAGCTATTGTAGTTCCATTTGAAGCCAGTGAATCTGTAAAGATTTACTCTTTATCCTTGGGGTCTATATCCTTGGGAGCAATGCATAGTTCATGCAGGATGTGGATCTAAATGAAAGCTAGTGAGCTAAATTTGGTTAGAAGGAAAGTCCATACCTAGAAGAAAAGAAGTAATGTTCCTGCTTTTGTCACAATTTAAAATTTTCCTCTGAATAGCTTTTTATGTTCTGAAGGCTGTTGATGAATTCTACATGTGATGTACTCTCTTCTGTTTTGTCAGGTACACAGAACTCCTTCACTAGATTTCTACTCTGCTGCCTCAAATGCTGTTTCTGGTGTTTGGAAAAATTCTTAAAATTTATAAACAGAAATGCCTACATCATGGTATGTGCTGCCTCTGCATGTGGTCTCCCCTATCTGGGACACTAAAATACCCTAACCACTACTATTTGGTCAACAACCAGCAGTACTAGAATCTGCTGAATAAATAATACTGTTTGTGGGAGTGTTCAGGAAATGCATGTAGTCCTGTTGTAAAAAAGTAAAGTTTTTAACATTTTGTTCTTCCAAATTCAACCTCTTTTTATGCCTGTTCTCCTATACCTACCTCACCCCATAAAGTACTTGGGAATGGATGGCATAACTGGTTAATTCTCCCTCGGATTCAGCAGTTGAAATCATGATTTAAACATGGTTATTATCTTCTTTCATATTACATGCTGATGACACTTCATTTTGGAGGCAGCATTTGAATAGAGAGAGCAGAAGGCATGTGGTATCTGTAATTTCTCTTGGAAGTTAAACCACAAGTTCTTCTAGCAGCAGCAGTGATATTTCTCTAAGATAAACTTCCTTAGATTCCAGAAGACAATATCCAGATTTTCACCTTTCAACCTGGGATGTTCTGACTTGGAGAAATTTCAATGATTGCATGGTACAGTCATGAATTTGTCTCAAAGGAGGTGACTCCAATAGGTCCATTATAACCATGAACATGCAAGTGATGTTCCAAATTAATGCCATCTTGAAGACGCAGTGTTCTTTCTTGCTATCTTGTTTACAGCTGCTAAACTGACTGCACAAAGAGCTGTTCTAGTATATCTCACCACTGTGGACACAGTTCCAGGAGGAAGAAATGCTTTTTTTCCTGAATAACTTTTGCTACTTTATGTTGATGTAAATCCACTGACTTTGGTAGTGGTATTGCTGGTTTCTTAAGAGAGAGCAGTGTCAGGTCAAAGGAGATACCTACAGGGACCAACTCACTTCTGCTCTACAAGTGTCTGTTCCTTTCCCCTGACTACAAATCCAGTGTAGGTAACTAACAAAGCAAGAATAATTCCTTAGCAAGTGCGTTATTTGCTCTACTTGGCAAACTAAGTAGTGAGTCTACTACTGTCCATGAGATCACAAAGGATGGCATGGTCACCATCAGGTCATTTGGAAGGCAAGATGGAATTAATGCTCTGTGCCAGACTGGTGGGAAGCACTGAGAGGTAGCAGGTCACTGAGGAAAGGGCTTTATGTTCATCTGAGTTTCAAGGTGACATATTAGAGAGAACTGTGCATTACACATGGTGTGATTCTGGCCTACAAGGAGGTCCTCCAATTTTTGAACTTGCTTAATAGCTACTATCATTTTGCAGATTGCAATATATGGTAAAAACTTCTGCACGTCGGCAAAAGACGCGTTCTATCTGCTCATGCGGAATGTGGTGAGGTAAGAGGCCATCTGCCAGCCCCAGGAAATGGTAGCATTTTCTGCCATTGCACTTTGAAGACACACTGCTTTCCTCTCCCATGTCTCAGACAAATCCAACGTGACCGTGGCTTCTGACACTCAGTGTGTGTCAGCAGTGTGTCCAGCACAGTAACCTGGGGAAGGTTGATACAATCTGCCAGTTTTGTTGTGATTGCTCTTTTAAATTAATAAGCATGCAGTAGATTGTAATAATGCCTCCAGGGGACCAGTGGAGCCCCTGAGGGGAGATCTGTGGATACACAGGAATGAGGTTCTCATCACCTGCTGCGTGTGTATTTCTTGAGCTTTGGTCTCCTGTCTGTGAAAATGAAAGCAGAAAGACCTAAATCTTCAGATTCATATCTGAATTTTGTGATGTTTTGGTTTTCTTTGACCAGAAAGACCAATAAACAGTCTTCAAGTATCGTAGCAGTGTTACTGTGTAAAGGCCTAACTTAACAAGGGGCTCGGTGGTTTTTTGCCTCATGGGATTAGGCTGTAACAATGCTCATGTCAGTGTTACATTTCTGCATGGTTGTATTGTCAGGCTGTGAAACCAGCAGAAAACAGCTTTGTGGTCGTGTTTTCTTAATTTTCCATAGATGTAAGTAGAAGAAATACAAACGTCTGGTTTGTGATAATAATGTTTTGTTTGTCCTTTGCTGAACAGAGTTGCAGTTCTGGACAAAGTCACAGACTTTCTTTTATTCCTGGGGAAAATTCTCGTTGCTGGTGGTGTAGGTAAGCTAATTGAATTTTTTTCCCAATTGATATGTTCTATTGTCTGGTACTACAAGCATGCTTTATATATTTGTATGTCTTAGTTAGTACCTGGAGTTTCTCATGGGTCTGACTATTTGGAAGTTGTTCCTGTCCTACTGGGATTTGCTAGATTGAAATAAAATATGCTTCTCCCTCCTTTTCCCTTTCCCCCACCCCACCCTGGTGTCACATTGACAGCATCTTCTCCATAATTATTTTGCTACTCTTGCAAGTGTTGCTGGTGAAAGCACTTGTGCAGCCAAAGTATCATAACTGGATCAAACCAAATTCATGTCCAATAAGTCGGTTACAGTCAATTCTTCATTCATAAAAATTGGACAGTAGCAAGCAGGATACATACAAGAAGAGGCAGTACAGATCAGCAGAAGATGGGCTTGAAGCTCTGCTGTATTCAAGCCCATTATATCTATAAGCTATAGTAAACGAAATAGAGTATCACTAACATCCTTATGGGGTTTTCTTAGTTATGAGTAAATATCAAAATATATTAATATTTTCCTGTGATGGAAAAGTGTATTTTTTAAATAAAGCACTTTCAGAAACTCAGGTTGGCAGTGTCCCCTTACTGAATTGACACAGCAATTTCAAAACATTATTTTACAAATAACCACAATTTTTATTCTGGATGCTTCAAAAGGTTACTAATGAATTACATTTTAATCAAAACTTTAAAGTTACTGTCACAAAGAGATCTAAAATACTTTGTCATTGCTGAAGGATGAGTTTCAAACTGAGGTAGCAAATGTGATTTGAAATGTTGTCTGAAATGTAAGCCATGAAATACTGAAATTAGTTCATGTCTGAACCCTCTTCAAGAACAAATTCTTTGGGCGATTTCTGTTGCAGACACATCGATCTGTTCTAAGCTTCTCGTCGTGCTTATCACCGCCACTGCCATTTCTCCCCTTAATTTGAAATAGTTAAATATTCCTTCAAGCAATAAAATTTAAAGCAGCACAATTTTTCTTACTCTTTTTTGTTTTAGAAAAGATTCTCCCAATGGTCATTATTATTCCATGTCTTTATCTTGTTTGTCACTATTTATTTGATATTAAATCCAATAGAATGATGAAGCAAAACAATTCATTAATATCTTTCTAGACCCATGAATATCTTGATGTTAATTGATTCATTTACATATCTCTTCTATCAGGAAACTAATTCAGCAGATAATTAGTATTGAGGAATTTATTGTTTGCAAGCGCTTATTTAAACCAGCCTTTGGTCTGGTGTTTGTTTGGGTTGTCTCATCTGTTCTTTAAGTTTTAGGAAATCAGAGTTAGCAGAGGATCCACTAATCTTCTGTGCTTCTTGCAGGTGTTCTTGCATTCTTTTTCTTCACACAGAGAATACCAGTCTTTGCACAGGAAGCACCAACTTTAAATTACTACTGGGTACCATTACTGGTAAGAACACCATCTAATCTGAACACTTGGGGCAGCTTGAGCTGCTCAGATTGCTCAGGGCATACTTGAGGTGCTCATATTGCTCAGGGCATGGTCTCATAACAGCTCCTGTTGTCATCCTCTGCAGTGAGGACTGATCTACTACACTCCAGTCCTCTGGATCCCTAGGGCAAAACTTGCACTGCATTGACTCTGCACCTCCAGAAAAATTAGATTTTGCATCTGCTTTGCTCAGACTTCCCAGACCACAAAAGCTCATGGTGAGGCACTGATGGTAGTATGGCTTCTAATGGAAGGGACTTTGACACATCTCTCTCTCCTGCAGTATTCCCTATAGACTCTGGAACATCTCTAGGATGAGTGGATGTTCAGAACAATCCTGAAGGAGTTAAGGATATTCTTGGCATGTATTATCTTTGAGAGCTGAAATGTCTAGAACAGCAGTTACTGCACATTGGGATGCAGTATCTTGAACCTGTCATCCCTTTCCACAGCAGTAGGGACCTTTGATAGAATTACAGAGCTGCCATCCAAAATTTGCTTAGCAGACTAGGCTTCTGACTTGTGTTAACTCTGCTGCATGGTTGCCAAACTAAATTTGGGGGTTCGTTGTGGCTTGTTTTTGTAGACGGTTATTATTGGCTCCTACCTAGTTGCACACGGGTTCTTCAGCGTCTATGCAATGTGTGTTGACACGCTTTTCCTCTGCTTCTGTAAGTACCATGTTTCCTTTCCCTAATTATCTGCACATCATGGGAAGAGGAGTAGAAAATCATCTTACCTGTTCTTTACAGAATTCTGATGACCTGTTAGCAAGCTATGTGAAAAACAAACTGCTTCTGCTTTTCAGACTGGCTCCTTGATGCCTTCTTCAGTGCAGCAATGTTTTAGTATTAAAATGTAATTAGTTTAAGTAATGGAAGGTGGTTATATGGCTCAAGGGGATATCTGACTTTTGTTTTTCAGGTGTTCCTCAACTTTCATTAACAGTTTGTTTCTGGGGGCTTTTTTATTTTAAAAAAAGCAACGTACAGCAATGATATGCTCAAACCTCTTGTTAATAACAAAGTTCTTCTTTGGTATATAGGCAGTCCTTTGTTTTCAACTTAATAGCCCTGAACAAAGTATTATGCTCAATTACCTTCAAATTGGCATAAAATATCATTTAAAAACCTCTCTGTCCTTTGGTGCCCTGAATGACAAGCCATCCTGAGCACTCTCAAAGGGACTTTTGCCCAGTGTGTCCAGTCAGAGAACACTAAAATCACAAAAGAAGTCTGTTGGCCTTGGATTAGGACATGATTGTAAGAAGATATGTACTTAGTACAAAATACATTTGCTAGATTTAATGAATTAAAGAAATAAGGATACGATTTTTCTATAATAAAAGTAATTCTGGTAAGTTCAAGTTGAAGTTACATAGAATCATAGAATTGTTTTGTTTGGAAAAGAATTTGAAAATCGTGGAGTCCAGCATAACAAGACCAAGCCCATCCCTAAACCATGTCCCTAAGCACCTCATCTACATGGCAGCGATTGATCTTGCAGTTGGTGAATGATTTGATAATACTGAGAATACTGAAATTGTTATAGGATTGATCTATCATATGCACAGTCGATCACTGAGGCAAGATAAAGGTGATAATATTGATTCTACTCTTACAATAGTACCATTTTTTTTCTTTCCTTGAAACATTTACCTTCTTAGCTCCACTTCCCTAGAAACTAATAAGTTGGTGCTGTTTCTGGAAATACTGGGTTGCCAAATAACCACAAGAATAAAATCAGTCAGAAAACTGAAAACTGATGTCTAGCTGGCCTCAGCCTCTTTGTCTCAGTTACGGACTTTGTTTCCTAAGGAATATGGTCACTGGCAGACACAGCACTTATAATACTCCAATAAATAAATAAATTAATAATATTATTTAGAATTAAATGGAAATCAAACTAATAAAATTTAGGAAGTTTGTCAGTGCACTCAAAAATGAACAGATTTTCTTTTTAATTTATTCCAAAGACACATGGTATATACTGCCTTGGAGATACAGGAAGATTGGCTTCTCTAACCTCCTTGGCCATTTCTTAGCAACTAGCTCTCCCTTCTGGGCTTTGCAGATACAGTTGTCTGCCTCTGGAGGGTTGCAGTTGCTATGCCTGTGCCTTACTGCCCAGTCCCTCCAGATTGCCTGTCCGTGTGAAGTTGTTCACTGGTCTGTGACTACTGCATGGCATAAACTCTGTGCTGAACCCAGAGCTGTGATTTAGTCGTGGCCTTCTGTAGGAAAGAAGTAATACATCTGCCTCATTATTTTAAATTCATCTGCTGTTTTGCTTCCCATGCTTCCATTCCTAATAGACAATAGAAGTTGAGCTTCACTGAAAGGAAAACCAAAGGCAGTGATAAACACGACAGTGAGAAAGGGTTAGGTTTTAAAAGTGCATAAATCCACAGCTCTCTTTGGGAAAAGTTTTCTAGCAAGTAGTAGCCAAGGTGCCAGTCTCCAGTGGAGGCATGAGTGTTTCTGAAAATTTCCACCTATCCTGTCAAACAAAAGCACTGGAAATTAAGAAATATATCTATTGCTGTCATTTTAAAATGCCTAGATGTTTGTGTCTCTGCTTTGTGCAAAAATTCCTCTGGTTTGATGAAATAGAAATTTTCTGATGTCCTTCATCATCTCAACAATGCAGCTGAATGTGTGTGTGTGTATGTCTGTTTGTACTGATGTTTGCTCTTTTGGTTGCTTTTGCTGTGTAAATTAAGGTGAAGACCTGGAAAGAAATGATGGATCTACAGCAAAACCCTACTTCATGTCAGCTAGCCTTCACCGAATTCTAGGGAAGAAGGAGCTAAGCCCTAAGAAGGCAGTGGGATAACTTATATTCAACCTCAACATCAAGACAGTGTCACTTTTAAGCAAAACATGTATAAAGTAGGCAAAAGTAAAACCTGTAAATTATGCTTCTGGTTAATGGGTGGTTCTTTTTTCCTTTTGCTTATGTCTTCAAAAATGGGCAACGTTGGTAACATTTAACTAGTTTAAATGCTTCAACTAACAGCTGTGAAAACAAGGCCACGTTTTAGTTTATAGAGTGCCTATGTAAATTTGAAGCTTTTTTTAAGTCTATAATGACGTTTTAATAACTTTTGTAACACAAAGTGCTGCCTTAGATGACAGCAGTTTTGATAATGTTTCTTTTTATAAGTGTATATTTGTAAAAGAAATTCAGGCAATTTTTCAAAAGCACTAACATATAACAATTAGCCATAAAAGATAGCTCGAGACTCTCTAGTTAACCAGGAAATGGTACTAAATTTGTAAATATGGTGCTATGATTGTATTTTTTGTACAAGCTGGCTCACAGCTATTTAAACTGTGACTATACATGCATTAATGTTTCCCTACACTGAGAAATGTAGTGATATTTTAATCACGTCCACGACTGCGTCTTTTAAGAAATTGTGATAGGCTGCATGTACCAAAGAAGGCCATCAGAGAAGGCTGTTGTTAATACTGCTTAAAGTGGAGTTTTCTGTGAGTTGTGCTTAAAAGATGTTATCACTCAGAGGAGGTCTCACCACGCTTGAAGTGATTTGTGGTTCACAGAAATGAGGTTTCATCTAGTACAAGATGTTGAATGTATCAGTTTTAGCTGATGTCTGAGAGAGATGCACTCATATCTAATATCCCCCCATACCTAATGAGTCTCCAATTGTGTTCTCTGTTATGAGGAGGTTGACCTTCAGTTGAAAGGAAGACCAAACACAGTCTTTCACTGTAAGAAACTCTTGGCCGTACGTGTGCACAAGGAATTCTATTGCCTCTGCCTAGCTCAGGAGGGCTTCTGTTCAAGACATCACAATGACCATGTGGGTGCTAAGGGCCCAATATGCTCTCTCTGTGGGTTTCCAGGCTCTCAGTGACTCACACAGTGAGGGATTAAGACATTGAATTAAAATCTTCTCATGATACAGGATGAATTATTGAGCTATTGAAAGATGCTTCAAAATATTTATTTTGCTTTTTGGTTGTTAAATTTGCCCAGTCATTGGTACGAAATCTATTGGTAGAAAGAAATTAACATTCTGTTCAATTTTATAGCCCTCCTGTACTAGTAGAACTGTTGCTGAGTTAGTAACAGCTCTGCTCACACTAAAGGTCTTACACGGCAGTACTTTTCAAGTCAGTTACTGCCATGAGCTGAGCTGAAAAGATTTTATTAGTCTCATGGGTGCCCAAGGGCCCAGCCATACTGGGGCCTGCCTCTAGTTCTCATGGATCGCACCGTACCGAATGAGGTATTCCATTACTGTCTGCTTCCCAGAAGTAGCCCATGCCATACCTCTGCCAGGTCAGCTACACTTCAGCCCTAGGAGCCTGTTGGTGTCACAAAGAGAAAGGTAAATTGTTTTCCAGATTATTTGAGTGCAAGTTTCTGAGGAAAATTTACTGACAATTCACATCCCCAAGTGACTTTGTTCTCTAAGTTATAGCTCCAGCTTGTGATGATTGTAATCACCACAAAAGCAGAAATAGTGTCCTTCACACCACTGGTCTGGGTTCACTTTGTTGCACAGGGCATTACTGCCCACTCGCCTGGAGTTGTGGGCATGGCAGGCTCTCGGAATTCTGTGAACTGAGATGCAAAGGACAGGATGCTCATGCACATTCTCTGTGATCCAGTGGCACTGTAGCCCTTTCCCCCAAAGCAGAAAGGAGCAGTTCAGTTTAGGACTCAGCGTGGCATAGAGACGCACGGGTTCAAACACTACTGACCATTGTGGGCACCTTTGGATTTTGATAACCCCTCTTGAGGTACCCTAGAGTAAACCTGAATTGCAGAAAGGGCTGAGAAGCCTACCTTCATCAGAAATCAGGCTCCTAACTGATGAAGGTTTTCATCATCATAATTACTTTCTTGTTATGTGCATGAAATTGAATATACAACCCCCCGTTATTCTTATCTCCTCTGAGAATTAGGTCAGTAACTTTCTGGGGTATGTGTCACCATTCTGTGATTAAAAAAAGCTGCTGGTCTGGTTACAGTCCACGTACTAAAGCTTTTGGCTTCATTTGGATTTTTTTTTAATACTAGTGTGATTAGTTTGCAGCTAAAGAAACTGCATTAAGTAATCTATATTTCTACTGGTCTTGAGTGTCTTACTGGGAGCTCAATTGGAAAAGCATATTTCTGAATGCAGCGTGCTTTTTTTTATCATATGAATGTAACCATAGGATTTACTAGGAATAAAACATAATCGAAGTAGTATACAGTTATTTGATTAGAAGACTTTTGTAACAAACCTATGCATTTACTAAAGGAATTTCTAAAAGTGAAAGTTTTAAATGGTATTATTATTTATATACAGTTAAAATATATATGTATAAATTTGCTCCACTCACTATTTTGTGGAATTACTTAGAATGTAAGTGGTCATCACTTCTGAGGAGAATATTTAAAAGCCATTTTCTTAATAATATGAGAACTGTGAAAATAAAAAGCAATACCATGCAGATTTTGTAACAAGTAAACTGAGTCAATAAATTATAATGATTTCATGTGAAATTGACTTTTTAAAAAGAGTTGCTATTAATGAATTAAGTAGAAATCAATGCAAATATTTACTTCGGAAAAAATCACTTTAATTTAAGACTGACTTGTTATAATGGTTCCTAACTCATTTTGTGGACCAGAATCTGCAGACTGATGCCACAGAGAGGGTACCAGTAGTGATGTTGATGGATTTGGACGTTTACTTTGTGCTTGATTTGGTAAATTCCATTCTTCACTTTAGAGAGTGGAACACTCGGCTGTCTGTAACATGGTAAAAAATGTCAGACATCCTTTGCTCCTGAGTCCAGCAGAGCTAGTGACAAAGTACCCCTGTGCCATGAGGCACAGGCCAGCCCCATGGCACAGGTGCCTGCAGGCTGGAGGATGTTGGTGCCCCCGGCATGGCAGTGGAGGGAGTCCGGTGAGCGCCCATTGTGCTGCATGCGCGAGGCCTCAGAGGGCCATGGTCCTGCCCAGCCCTCACAGGCACCTGCTCTGCAGGCCATGGCTGGAAAGGCCAGGGGACTGGGCAGAATAGACAGAACACTTTAGAGGATCTCTGACAAGCAGAATGTAGAAACCAAGAGGCAGTAGAAAACACCTGCTATTGTGTCCATGCATTTGTGTTTGGTTTATTTCTGGTTGGATTCATTGTATCTCCTTGTGTCATATTAATGGATGGCTTTCATTTGCATCTTTTATACCAAAGTTTGAATGTAAAGCCTTCAAATTTTGTAAAAAGAAAATAAAAAGGAAAAAAAAAAAAAGAAAAGAAAAAAAAAGGGACCCCAGAAACAAAACTAAACCACAAGAAAGATTTTCTTATGCTGAGGGCTTTTTCCCCAAGTAGCATTCAGCAGTTGCATCCTGGGTGTTACAAGGATACTCAGCAGTCTTCTAAAATCTGTTTTGAAGAGTATGAAATATTTTGCTGTTGCATGTTCTGCTGTAAAATGGGAAAAAGATCTTGGTGAGCACATCAAGCTGATTCTGGGACAGTCAGCACTTATTCTTCTGCAAATGAGTGATCAGAGATGTGATGATGAAGAACAGCTTGACTGTGCTCTACAATGTGGAATGTCTCCCTGTGGCCAGTCGCTCAGCCTGGACAGCTCGGTCCTCTGACAAAGTGCCTTACTGGCTACACCTGCACCTGACTCATAGTCTGAAGTTCATTCACCCCATGTAGACCACAAACCAGAAAAGGCTAGATAGGAAAAATCAGTACTCTATTTCACATGAACTGATATAAAATGCATTTTGGGGAGGTGTGCATGATGCAGCATACCCCATTGCCCCGTTTGTTGTTGTCAGATCATGAAGGTAGATGTGAGGTCTGGGAGAAAATGTGTGACGATTGTGGTGTTGCAAGTGACGGAATAAAAGCAATGCAAGACTGCTCCATTTTTAGCAGTAGGTTTTTTCGTACCTTTAATTTATGGTACAGTGAGCTCCTGAGTAGGGCCTGTCCTGCTGTCTGTTACAGTGATGACGTGTGTTGTACCTGTCTAACTGCAGGAGAAGGTGGGCTGCTGATGCTTAAGACAAGATCAAAGTGAGCAAATACATCATATGTTACTGTAATGCATCTGCATGCGTTTCATAGCAAACATTCTCCATTTCAAGACTTAATAATTTGCTATTCTGGAAATGTTTTGTAAATTATTCTAAATTTTTTAACTTTTGATACAGGTAATTTTTGAGGTAACACATAATTTGTACTGGGCTAGAATCCAATTAGACAGGTTTCTTCATGTTTAGGTAACAGTAGTGCTACTAATGTTTCATTTATCTGTTACTCTATTAAACAAAAAGTCCACATGTATTTGTTGCAAATAACCAGTTGTAAAATCACACAAAAGGCTCTTTAAGTCATGGAAGAGAGGTTACTGTCTCGTTCCTGTGATTATTAAGGTTGTATTCTTATCAAAACCAAATTAACATGAGCATGACAGTTTGAGCTCTAAAACCTGTTCACTTCTGCTATGCAGAAATCGGGGCGTATTGTCTGAATACCTTTGATAACTGAAGTGTTTAATATTTAACTCTGTTGTTACTTCACTGTTTTACAGCTCTTGGGGATGTCTAATAAAGATTTCGATATAAAGCGGTTGCTTTGTTGTCCGCGGCGCGCGCGGACAGGGTGCGAGGGGGAGGGGTGGGGCGCGCAGGACTGTCCTTCAGCAAGACCCATCCCATCCCTCAACGGGTCCTGTCCCATCCTGTGCCTCAGCGGTCCTGTTCCTCAGCGGCTCCCGTCCCTCAGCACGTCCTGTCCTTCAGCAGATCCCATCCTATCCCTCAGCAGTCCCATCCCGTCCGTCAGTGAGACCTATCCCATCCCTCAGCGTGTCCCGTCCCTCAGCAGGTCCTGTCCCGTCCAGCAGCGGTCCTGTCCCTCAGAGGGTCCTGTCACTCAGTGTTCCTGTCTCTCAGCGGTCCCATCCCATCCCATCCCATCCCATCCCATCCCATCCCATCCCATCCCATCCTTCAAGCGAGTCACGTCCCTCAGCGAGTACTGTCCTGACCCATCCCGTCCTGCAGCAGGTCCCATCCCATCCATCAGCGGGTCGCATCCCATCCCTCAACAGTCCTGTCCTGTCCTTCAGCGGGTCGCATCCTGTCTCTCAATGGTCCTGTTCTGCAGCAGGTCCCGTCCCGTCCCTCACCGAGACCCATGCTGTACCTCAGCACGGCTCGTTCCTCAGCGCAACTCGTCCCTCAGCAAGTCCTGTCCTGTCTCTCAGTGGTCCCATCCCTCAGTGCATCCCGTCCCATCCCTCAGTGTTCCTGTCCCTCAGTGATCCTGCCCATCCCTCAAGCAAGTCACGTCCATTGGTGATTCCTGTCTTGTCCCATCCCTCAGCAAGTCACAACCCCCAGGTAGTCCCATCCCTCAGCAGGTCATGTCATGTTCCTCAGTGAGTTCCATCCTGTCCCTCAGCGGTCCTGGCCCTCAACAGGTCCCATCCCTCAGCAGTCCTTTTAAGATCATCAAGTCCAGCCTTTATCCCAGCCCCATATTGCGATGGAACTGAAATGCTGTGGTGTGGGGAGGCCATGTGCCACCAGCCCGTAACGGAAGGAGACGCTGAACTGAATAGACAAAGGTATGAGAGTTGTTGGTTAAATTTTTCATTCAAATTCTTTGAGCAGTGTGGTTATAAACATGGCGGGTTGGCTGATCCTGTTTTGAGGCCTTATGAGCACGGGCTCGCGGTTAGTAGTTAAGATATGCGCTGTAAGTCCTTCCATATGTGAAGAGGTTTGAGGATGCTCCTGGCATTAAGCAAGCACTGCAATGACATTTGGACATAAAGATTTGGAATTAACACAAGAAGCTATGATGCTGACAGCTGTGGCCAACTGGGCATTGCTCTGGTCCAGCAGAGTGACACCAGCCCCAAAATGCTTCTGTGGAAACTGTGTGTTTGAGATTCAGTGACTGAACAGATGCAAACAGATGCATCCAAGCTCACAGGATGCACAGGGGCTTGGAATTCAGAGTCGCAGCAGATAATCACTTAAAGGGAAATGAGCACTGTATTGTGCTTATGCTGTAGTATATGACTTCTTTGAAGAAGTTAAATATGGTCAGTTTTGTTAGAAAGGCTGGTGGATTTATATTGCCCAGTCAGCCATAGTGTGAGTCACTGGCTGTGAGCAGCAGGAGCTGCTGGAAAAATACAGTTCTGACAAGAACTGTATACATGCCAAGGGGAGAATGGCCCAGCCTGGAAGATTTGGGTGTGGGCAATTTCAATCTAAATTGAACGGTGGAAGATGACCCATAAAAGTGAGCTTCAGAGGGGTAGTGATGTTCCCTGAGCTGTTTGTCATCTGGCACATCCAAGGCCAAGAACATGTGGGAGGGAGAGTTAGATCTGCATGTTTTCAGGAACTATTAATTTATTTTAAAAAGTAAATAGTGGAGTTAAAATGTGCAAACACATACTTCAGTGTAAATCAGTTTATTGACAACTTAGAGGCAGTGTGTGTTTCTTTCATTGTTAATCTTGTACCATCTTTGTCTCTATTCTGGAGACTCGTACACACACAACCAAGCTGTGGATTTCAGAAATGAACCAAACCAGTTCAGGTTTTTTTTTCACCTCTTCATTTAAACCTATGATAAATTGTTTTCATTTTTTGTTTGTTGTGTTGTTAGTGACTTGTATGAAAAATCTAGCTGCTTGACTTTTAACTGTGGAACTAGCAGGTGCTAAAATCTAATGAGCAGGCATTAAAATCTAATTAGCAGCAACAGTAATAAACACATTTTTTTTTCCAAGTAGTTGTCTAGGGAGCACCTATGGAGTAGCTGAATGTCTGTTATATGTATGTTACTGTAATGATGAGTGAAATCAGCAGTATGGAATCAAGTAATTTCTTAGAGAGGGCTGGCGGGGCTACTTTGCCACACCAGCAATAACAACAACACAAGCAGTGAAACTCTCTAATCAGCTTGGCTTCCTTTCAGCAAAAGTAACACTGTGTGGGTAGTCAAGGAGTTGTACATGTCTCCATCTGACAGCAGCAAGACAGAGAAATAAGCTCAGATAGAAAAGCTGGAAAACAAGTCGAGTAAACAGTTCTCCTGCTTGAAAAATTGAATTAGCAAAGGACCAGATTCTAGTCAGTATTTTAGTTGACGACGTGGCTGCCAAAATAACAAAGTTCTTGGTGGATTTTTGACAACACAAAAGCACCAGTATCGAGGAGCTCAGAACTAGAATTCCAAATGATTTTGAAAACTGAGGAATACTAAGAAAGAAGTGGGTTGAAATTCAATATCATAAAACAGAAGCTGCTTACCTAGGGTGGAATGCTCTATGGAGAATGAACAGGAGACAATGTAACAGCTGATCACAAACAGAATGTGGAGGGCAGTGTTATTAGGGGAAAAGCAGGCATCGTACCAGAACACGCAGCAATGAGCAACTCACACTCACTGATCTTCCCACCCAAGCATCAGGAAGGCCCTAACTAAAACTGAATTTTGTGCTTCAAGAAAGACACAGACAACAGTGTGGAAACAATTGGGCATTTAGAAATTATTACTTGGTATGAAAAACTTGATAAATCAGATTTGTTTGGCAGGGAGAAGACTAGGGGCTTTCTTTTGTTTCAGAGAAAGTGACAGATTTCCCATGGAGTCTGTAAAAATTTCTACTATTGTAGACATTTAACAACAGCTTACTCAGACATCCTCACTAGCTGTAGCTAAGATCCCTGTGTGCGCCTTGGGATGACAAGCAGACTATAGAACATATTTATGTGAACAAAAACCTATACTGCCAGTGAACAGAATTTCAATACATCCAGAGTCTAGTATTTCTGGAATTTAATTGCAGAATTTGAAATATTTCTAATAGATTTTAAAGACACTGTAGCAAGACACTATTTCTTTACTCTGCACACAGAAGTACTATTAGCTTCTAATAATAGACCTCCTTTTGTGAAATTTACAGTAGGAGGACACTTTTCATCTGTATTTCTGCCTCCTCCTATGGCAGGTTGACTATAATAAATGTTTGGCTTTCCTCTGTAGTATAGTTACTTGTTCCAAAACACAGTAGTGTGCGAGCCAGCCCCAACTTGCATTGGTTATACAGGCCAGGGATGGAAGGGGAAAAGGAGTAGAAAGTGATAACTAGTCTCTCACGGTTCTTTTGTGTCACAACTTAAGAAGTGATATTTTGTCCTTTGAGAACCTCTTGATGCAAAATATGTTTTGCACCATTAGTTCCACTTTGGATTTCACTATAAGCAAGTGCCATATCTTACCTTGTAGGCTTGCAAACAATGTAATTGTTATGCAGAAGAATCCATAAAGTGTCTTGCAGACTAAATATGCTTACATACCTGGGCAGCAAAAACAATCCTGAAAATGCAAGGAGCAGTAAGGACAGCTGTCATGGTTTAGCAAGGAGCTGCTTTTGCTTGGTAACAGGAGGAGTGGGTTGCAGTGAAGACCTGGTAGTTTTTGAACTCTCCCCCAACTCCTGGGTTCAGACCCACGCTCCGGCCCGGCTGGGCCAATCTGGTGCCTCTGCGATCACTATTTGGGGACGGGAATTTGAAGTGCTGGGCAGGAGGTGTAAGGGTGGTACAAGATGGAGGCGACCATGCGGACCGCACAGTCGGAGAAGGGGGAAGGAACGAGGAGCATCAGACCAGAGACTCCTCTGCAATCCGTGGTAAGAACACAGGTGGTACCCCTGCAACCTATGGATGGCAACGGCAGAACTGAGAACCAGCAGCAGCAGCTTCATGTGAGTGCGCCCGGACGGGCTAGAGACTGTGTGAGGAGGCGGCCATGGCACAGGACATGCTGGAGAGCCTGTGTGCCACAGAGCAGAGCCACACAAATGGCAGAAAGGAGCTGCAACTTTTGGCACAAATGCGCGTCGGAACACGGCTGCCTTGTGTGTGAGGTATCCCACAGATTTGCAAGGAAGACTGGTGCAGAGCCCACCTGCCCTGAGGAGACAAATGGCAGAAGCCATCAGGAACAGACTGACTGAAACCCCCACTCCCTGCCCCCCTGGGCCGTTCAGGGAGGACGGAGGTAAAAACACCGGAATCAGGGCTCTGAGCCCGGGAAGAGGGGAGGAGTGGGGAGCAGGTGGTCTTAAAGGGCTGGTCGGACTCTTCATCTTTGTACCACTCTGTGTTGTTTTGTTTTGGTTCTGTTTTGGGGTTTTATGCTTTAGTTGGTATTAAATTATTTTCTGTTTTCTTCCCCAAGCCGAGTAGCCTGCTCTGTTTTGTCCTGCACCTTAAGCGGCAATTAAGCCCTCCCTGCCCTTTAGCAATCCTTAAGTCTTTGGTACTTGAGGCTAATCTTTAGTTCCCTGATGGGCCTAAACCACGACAACAGCTCTAGTGTTAGAAGAGCTCAGCTGCAAAGTCACAACTGCAAGGCAGGACACAACCAGGAGAAAACAAGCACTCATCTTCCACGTGCTCTGTCAGCCCTGCACAGCCCAACACCTCCAGATGGGTCAAGTCAGACAGTGGCACAAGCTTGACACTCTACAAGAAAACTCACAAGTCCAGATCCTCTGCTGGCAGCATCCTGTTTTCAACTCTGCGTGTCCCTGATACAAAGGGCTGCTCAAACATTAACCATAGCAAAAGATCAATTCTCTGCTTCCCATTTTCACAGGGAAATGGGAAAATTGCTTCCCATTTACTTTAATCCTGCACTAACTTTGGAACTGAAGAGAGTGTTTCATAAATAAGCTTGGACTTTGTTTCTGGCAACCTGAAGCCGATTGGTGCTTCAAATTAGAGTGAGTCATTACTTTTTTTTTTTTTTAAGAGAGACTTGATGTAAGTCAAGTTGCATTTTAAAACAAGGCAACGGAATAGTATTTTAATTTGCTAAGTTATATTAGGACTTAAATTAGCATTAATTAGCATTTAACTGGTAAACTTCTGCAGCAACATTGTCCTACTTGCACCTCAGACTGAACATGTGCGCTGAAGCCAAGCTTGTGTACTGATGCACATGCAGTTTTGTATCATGCAGACACACGGAACTAGCTCAGGTACTGAGAAGGACACACCAATTGAGTATTTCACTAATGTCACATACATTAGAATAAAATGTAAGGTCAGTCAAGTTCCACAACAGCCCCTGTCCTTAGAGTGTTTTGTGAAAAAACAAATGTGGCAGGATATGAGTTTAGATAAACTATCAGTGCAAACAGATTGCTTTTGCAATTCAGATTAGCTCAAACATGTGGGAGTAGCAGTTGAAACGGTGACATAACTCAGGGAATGCCTGAGTAATTCAGAGCTTGCCATTAAGGAGATGCTCTCAGAAGCCAACATGGTGGCAAGGAGAATACTATCATTTCCACATTCAAAGAGAAGGTAAGAAATTTCAGAGTGGAGACACAACCTCATAAGTGGGAAGAGAAAAACAAAAGTTCACAGACTCATATACCTCTTCCCTTCAAAAGCACCACTTCCTCTGATGCAAGTTTAGGTGTACAGGAAGGAAACTGGTCAGTGAATCGATGGTATGCAATAGACTTTCTTCGTCAAATCTGGGTATCAAAGCAGGGTTTGCAACTAAGTCTTATCACATTAACAGTGAGACTTCTGGGCATTTGAATTTCTCTCAGGTCAGCTGCAGTGTGATACAGGTCAGTGAAAGTACTGAACTAGATTTTGTTTTGAAATGCAGGCTCTCTTTAAAGCATTGCAATATTAGTCACCATACTTGCTTAACAAAAGTAGAAGATAAGAGCACTAAAGAAAACAGAAGCTGAAGTAGTAAAACCTCAAAATGTTAAAGCAGATGTGAATTCAGGTTCTCCATCTGCTGACTGAAATCACAGTTAAAAGTCCATCCTATACATCCATTTCCCTCATCATGCAGACCAGCACTGTTGTGTGGATGCTTATTTAAGAAAAGTACCTGTTTGGGCTGTTTCCAAGAACTATGTAAGCTCAATTAAGTGATTTAAAAGACTGAGACAGACATGAACTCTCCTGAAAGATTTTGGTGTAGAGTACCTCAGTGTACCAGGAACTTTCTCTTAAAATTGAAGATTCGAGGTCAGCGCTTGACAAATGACCACAGTCCAGCCATGAACACAGCAAGAGCTTTGCTTGGCATGCTACAGCAGAAACTTTTATTCATTTTGTTTTGAAAATATCTGCAACCAAAATTTATTTTTTGTAAACTCACAGAAATAAGCTTTAACATAGAGGCTGTGTACAACTCAAATACAGGTCATACTTTTAGCAATAACTTACAGATACAAACTAATGATCATCTACAATTTCACAAAGAATTGTAAACATTTTGCACAATTGTCAGTCCTTTCTTTTAGGCAAAGTGCTCTTTTGATGACAAATAAATTAACACACGCATAACTAGAGTGGACTACTTCCAGACAATACAAAAAGGTGTTTAATAAGGCTTGTAAACAACATAATATGCAGAATCCATAAAAGTGTCTTGCAGGCTAAATATACTTACACACCTGGGCAGCAAAAGTGATCTTGAAAATGCTTTAGATGTTAAATAAAAAGTTAACATTAATATCTTTCCAATGGTATTTTTAATACACAATAAGTGACGCAAGGTTACATCCTTAATAGCTTATATCCCTGACAGAAAGGAATTAGGTGTGACTTAGTGGCAGTTGGGTCATTGAATGGGGTAGCAAAGGCTGGAGTCCAAGAGCTGTAGGTGAATGAGCTACAAAAACAGAAATATTTACCAGTCAACTTCATCAGAAGTAGAAAAAGGTTTTATGCTACTAAATGCCATTGTGTAATAACAGTCCTCCGGTCCCCACTACCACATAGGCTCTGTTTTCCCTTGCCCAGCACTCTCACTCCTCCACCCACAGCCCACCTTGCACTGCTGCTTTGGAGAGAAATCAGCTCAGGACATACATGTGGCTCAGTTTAGTGCTCCCCAAACCTTCACAGTCTCTCCTAATCACACACCTGAGCCAAAGCTGTTGACTTGATACCAAAACATAGTTTTGACCACCAGCCCTCCCCTCTCCCCACCCTATGTGTTACAAGTGAGGGAAGCTGAAGTTCTTGGGGTAAGAGCTAGGCAGTTGCTGGTAAACAGATTTTAATAATATGATTTTAAAGGAAAAAGTGCCATGGAAGTTTTAAAAAGTGTTTGATTTCTTATTACTAGTGTTGATAGTTTGAAGGAAGCAGAAAAAGTGGTCTTCACACCTAGATCTTCAGCTACGCTCTGACAGTGAAGGGCTACTGCTTGAAGAGGCACACTTCTTAATGAGATGTAGAGAGCAAATACAGTATTAAGATATTCTATAGTTAATACTAGAAATTAAAAATCCATTCATTTTATTTACTGGGTACTTGGTAAGCTTCTTGCTACAGTCAATACTGATTTTACTTTGATACGTGAAGTCATTATACCTACCATCAATGTAGCTGTGCAGTGCAGTTAACATAGTCCCATCCTGGGGCACGTAGGCAGAGTATGCCATTTCCTCCAACATGGGCGGAGAGAGCCTGGAGGGCTGCACTGCCGTCACAGGAGCAGTAGAAGAATGATTAGGACTAACGTGTTTCTTATGGCGTGCTCTGCAATTTTGAAACCACACCTGACAAAGGGGAAAACACATACATGGTGTTGATAGATTGCATTCTGCTTCAACATCAGCATAACAAATCCTCAGAGTACCAGCTTCAGCTGAATTCGGCACCAGTTAGTTGGGCTTTTAACGTAAGCCTGATGATTCAAATGAACATACAATTCTAAGCCTACGTGGTGCCTCACAGAAGCATGATCAAGTCAGGAAAACTTCTGCAGTTACCAGCAGCCCACCAAGCACTGGCACAGCAAAGAGCTGCACAGTTCCTGGACCAGCATTCCCTACCAGGCTGACCAACAGCATTCACAGCCACAGGTGCTCAGGTCCTGCCCCTGAACTGCAAACTTCTTTTTCTTTATATATACATGTAGAATTTATATAAAATTTTCTATTTATGTATAAAAAAAGAGCATGCATATTCTATCTGCTGGGAGGGACCTTCAAGTAAAGATTCTGTTTGGGTTTCAGTTTCAGATGGCATGGGTATATATTTTAACTCTGTTCTCTAGAACAGAGCACTAGATATTCACTCACTCCTAATTATACTACAAGTCATCTTCAGAAAGAGTTCAAGCGTTAAACAGACTATTCAAGTCAGAAATTTGTATATACCTAAGTTTAGTGCCAATTTATATACTATTTAGGCTGAGAAGTTTCTTCCTGGAAGATCATTAGTACTCCACAGAAAGTGCAAGAGGAATATAGCAAGTTTTCAAAGTGAACATGTTTGCTCTAGAGCTATTCCTGACTAAGAATGTTGTCTGAAGTTACGTTAACACTGACAGATTAGCTCTTTCTCCATCTAGGAATAACTACATGGAGAAAACTGTCATTAAGCATCTCTAATGGATGAGTATCAGACTTTGTCAGTCAGGTAATTCAGCACAGTTACCTGTATAACACGCCTGCTCAAGCCTGTTCTTTCTGCCAGTTTCTGAAGGGTTTGTGCGTCTGGATTGTTGTCCTGAGCAAACTGTGCTTGCATAACCTGAGAAAGCGAGATGAGAGATTGCAGTTTTTCCATATGCAGTCCTCAGGGCACTGTTAGAGACTGCTCAGACTATGGTGCTACTACTTGTTGTCTGGTTTTAGGAAACTGTTGCAATCACTAGTCCCAGACAGTCCCCCATACATTTAGAAAAAAACAACCAAACCCCACAGAAGAACCAAACCAACACCAAAATACAAGCCCATTATAATGCTTAACTGAGCCAGAAAATAAAGAAATGAATTCTACTTGGGAGTTGTAAGAAGTGGAGGAAGTACTCTGTTAAGATTGTCTTAAAATGACCACGGGAGAAAATTCACTGCAAAGCAATTCAAACATGCATCGTAAAGAAGACATCCATAGCAGCAGGACACAGCACAAAGAATGAATGAACTCTGAGTCATCTCTCTGAACTTGTCAGTCACTATCTGCATCTTGTATTCCATGGAGCCACTTAACCCTCTGCTCAGCTGCACAACAGCACAGGCAATGGGTAACTGCTCTGTGCCTCATCTACCTTTAGCCACCCTGAGGAACACAGAGGCTCCACCTTGGCTGACCTGCACTATGTAATTGTTTGGCTACACTCATCTTTTTACAGAAAGCTGACATGAACACTTGTCATAAGTACATGAATTACACATAGATGTCAAATGTAAACTTGACCTGCATCCTGAACAGTTTTAGAGCCTGTAAGAATGTAACTTATTTAAGGAAGTAAAGCTTCATGGATTTCTGCAGGATATCTTCAGCAGCTTTGTAAACTGTAGTTTCTCACTTCTGAACTTTGACCCTTGATGGTCTGCAAATTTTGCCTGGCTTCATCTTTGAAGATTAAGGCTATTTCTCTCTACATTCAGAAATACTGAAGCCGTTTAATCTCCTACTGTTTCAAGCAAAGATATCAAAACATGTGGACATCCTTTCGCACAAGTACTTCACCAGGTGTGTTACTACATGCTGCCACTCTGACAGTCACTTCCTCCTCTAATGCTTCTCTTGATGGAAGTCTTATACCAGCATGCACTGAGCAGATAGCAAATGTTGTTAAATAAAAAGAGGCCCTAAGAACACCTGCTGAAGTAGGTTACAATCCACTTTTAAAAAAGAGCAAAAGAAGGGAATGTGGTAATTTCAGTGACAGCAAATGGGAAGAAGCCCTTAATACAATCCCTACCCCTATCTCCCATTCAGCTACAGCTGGAAAAGAAAGATCCCTTTCACAGAAGCACAAAATTATTTACATTGAAAAACACTTTTAAGACCCTTGAGCCCAGTCATTAACCCAGCACTGCCACAGCCACCACTAGACCATGTTCCTCAGCAACACAGCTACATGTCTGGAATATCTCCAGGGACAGTGACTTCACCACCACCCCTGGCACCCCATTCCAATGCCTGACAACCCTTTCACAGAAGTTTGAGCCTGATGTCCAGAGCTCTTTCCCTGTGCACTTGTCAGATTAGTGTTAACGTGCTTGTTTTGTATTAACAACACATTCTGCCTCCAGTCATGGCAGAAAGAGAAAATGAAGCTTCGAGCAGCCACATGTTCTATAGCACTGCTTAAATGTTTCCATTTGTTATTATGCCTCAACTTTAGTTTTTCTCCACTGCTCTCACCACCAACAAGAGGACAGGCCAACCAAACAGAACTTAGACTAAGAGACAGCAAACGGTATGGTGGCCATGTGTGACAAGAAATTCAAAGACATGCTAGAAACTGGAAGCAGGGATGCATAGCTAGGTAGAAAGCCACAGCTTGCTTCTCACTATAGGTTGAAACATCTAAACCTAGTCTCTCCACAATCCCTATTCACAGAGAGCTGGCCCTAATCATGGTGTTTTTTTCCTTCTAGAAAGCTCATTTAAGTGAAATGGTAATTCAGAAGGTGAAATAACTGACATTTAAGGCAGTCCAAAGCTAACTTTCACCAAGGTAGCAACAAGACAAAAATCCTGGAAAGCAAAGCAGATGTGGGCAATCTCCCTCCCTCTCTCCCTCTGCAGGGCAGGCTCGACCCTAACAGAAGGGGTTCCAATCTGATATTATCCAGACTTCCTAGTTCCCACTTCCCTTAATCCTGACCAAGGAAAGGAATAGAACTAATGGCTGAGCTTGTATGAAGGTATATTGGAAAAACGTCATGTTCATGAACAAATTGGACAGTAAACAATTGTTGCCAAGTACTTCAAACATGCTTTGCCTGTATTTCACTATATCCAGCTCTAAGAAAAAAAGTGGATTTTTTTCACCTAAAATATGTAGCACTAAATACTGAAGCTAGGTCTTGAAATACAACATTAGACTATAATGATCTTAGTATATTTTTACCAGACAAACCTCAAAGACGCTTTGAGGAAATCATCACATGAACAATTTCAGAAAGTCTAGGAGAAGAAAAGGACAGACTAAACAGATGAGTCTTCATCTGTAGCCTCTCTTTCTGGTGTACACATGTAGAGCCACAATTACAGCATAAGCAAGTATCGAGTACAACTTTCTCAAGGAGGAAAAAGGGCAAGCAAAACATAACCGCACAGCTATTCCCCATTTTCTCTATAAAGCAAAGCAAAACAACACACAGTCATTGATAGGAGTCAATCTGTGTTCATGTGAATATAAACAGAAGCCCATGATACTCACCTGTTCTGAGAACAAGCTCTTTTGTAGCCTTTATTGTGCTTTACATCACAATTCAAACTTCCATCCTATTACCGTCTTGAAATCATATTCAGTATCTCTCTTTAGTACAACTCTTCACATTACACAATTCTAAAAATATTTTGTCTTTGTTATGTGTAGTGATCTAAATGCCTGATTAGCCTGATTTCATAAAGCCATCAAAACAGAACAACATTTTGTTTCCACTCTGTGGAATTACTGTCTGCCCCCAGGGAAATAAAAAGCTTGAAGAGTAACTATTTGATATTAAGCTGCTGAAGCTAACAAACAATTCCAGGAACATGCTGTGTCTTGACAGTTTATGAAAGTTTAAAGCATGCAAGCTTCCTCTTTCCCCTCACATGCATCTGATTTCCTACCAGTCCAGCACCTACGTCCTGCATAAACCTGAACTATGCAAGTTTGCAGCACTGCCTCTACCTGGAGCTGATCTGCTGTGAAGCTGGTCCGAGCTCTTTTTGCTGGTTTTGGATGATTAACATCTTGTTCTGTTAATAATGCTCCTTCCACACTAATCCCATTACCTGAAAAGCATTAAAGGAAAAACAACATCATCTGCTAAACATTCAAACCAATGTTTTCATTAGTCAGACAGTCCTCCAGTGATATTTGGCCAGTTGAGTTCACCTTTTAAAAACATATATAGATTCTGTTCTAAGTTTAATCAATCTGACACCATTAGCTATTACACCCAAAATTACTCCCTCACAGGTGAAGGAATACATCCAGCATTGTATTTTGTCAACCAGACACACTCTTCCTTTCTTTTCCTTAGGACAGAAAACAAGTTATACAAACTTAAAAAAGAAAATAAAATAATTCAAGAACCTGTGCTTCCAGCCTTAGTAAAGCTAGGTAATTACCACTTAATAACGAAGATGAAGTAAAAACCCAACAATTAAAACTAAACCACACAGTTCTAGCAAAAGCAGTATGTTACCATTTTCAACTTCTCTTTTCAGATTGTCCAACATGCAGTCGTAATGTATTCTACAAAGGACTTTCTCTTCAACCAAAGCAAACTCCTCTCCAGTAGAGAGCTGTCTTTTGCAGGAGAAGCAGGCAAAGCATGCCAAGTGGTACACATTTCCTTTAGCCCTTCGGACCCAGTCAGTGGAATGGATGTGCCTCCCGCAGCGGGAGCAGCGGGTGCCGTACCGCCTGCAAAAACAAGAGCAAGAGGAGAGTGAAGGCACAGACACAGCCATCTCGGGCAAGAGCGTGGCTCCAGGAGGGGCAGAGGTGACCTGGATGTGGCAGTGCAACCAAGACCCACAACAAGCAGGCTGATCAAGAGAGAGGGAGGGACGCCATAGTTGTTGGTTCATTGCACAAAAATAAAAATAGCAAGCTCCTAGCTGACAGCTTGAGGCAAGACCACTGCTACACTACCAAAGTCACTATTTTCATACAGCAAAGAGTGAAACGGAAGCATCTTAACTGCTACAGGAATTTACAACTCATCGTTGCTTTTATAAAGATACTTACTCTTTAAAAAGCTGAAGGATATAGAAACAGCTGACTTTGTGTTGCACATCCTCCCAATTACTCAAATATATTTCACATTATTCATGGTCTTCTGAATTATCATATTTAGCTACATTGTTCTTCACTAATTATTAAATCTCCTTCAGTAGAAGAAGGAAAACCTGTATCTTCATAGTTATTTCCTTAATTACTCTCACATTATGATCTTAAAAGAAATTCAAATACCTGCAAGTATTTACATTACTATGGTAGAATATTCTTCTTTAAAGAGGAAACCAGCTACCAAGATACGTTGATTATTCATTAAGAATGTCCTGAAAATCTTTGCAGGCTTGTAAGTATTTGGTTTTTTGTTTGTTTGGGTTTTTTTTCCAAGTTCCATACAGCTTTGTTTTTACAGAAACTATCAGTGTTCAGCTTGTCCTCTCCCTCTCAGTTTCAAAATTGACTAGATGACTGTAATCCATTCCCAGCACAGGCAAGAATCCCATAAATGCTTTGGTCTGAGGAAGTGCTAGCAAATGCAACAAACAACAAAATTTTTTTGCTCCTTTCTGGACTGAAGATTTTGAGGATAAGCACTTTCAATGCCACCATGAATAATATTGTTCCTTACAGAGTTGGACCTTAATCATGAAGAATGCTTCTGTTCTAAATCAAAGTGATCACAAAGGTATAACTGCTGAAAGCTTCTCTTGAAGGTCACAGGATTTATTTGTTTGGGTTTTTTTTTTTTTTTTTTTTTTTTTTTTGTAGTTCCATGTGACACTCTTAAGTCTCCTACCAGCAAAGTACTGGTCCAAAGTGACTCGCTCCACCTGGTACTCTCAGCCAGCATTACCTAAGGATGGATCTTTGCACATACAACAGCTTTACAGCCCTACCCTGGCAGGACTCTGACTTTAGTTTTTTGCTCTCTGTGCATACAGAGGTAAATGACTGTATAAGTGCAATAGCTATGCTTAACAACAGAGAGGCAAAGGCGAGACATAGGAGTTATCTCCATTAGACAGACTTGGGGTTTCCCAAGCCCCCTGGCAAGAAATGTCAGTTTAACTACTGAAAACAACCCAGTAGATAAAAAATAAAGAGCCTAAACGTGCGTTTTTGTTGCAATTGTCACTTAAGTAAAAAGTAACAAGTAAGGGTAAGGTTATCTAACGACATGACATTCCTGGGTGATCTACCTGAAATAATCCAGTTTGCAGAAGATGTCTTTATCTTTGATGTAACAGCTGGTGTGCCTTCCTAGAGAAGTCCTGCAGACGCTGCAGGAGAGACAGCGCACATGCCAGCAGAGGTCGTTCACCTGCAAAGCACAAAAGAAAAACAACCCTTAACCCTTGTGCTGCCAATATTAGATTTCCTATCTACAAAAAAGCACCCTAATTTTTTCCTGTCCATACAGATGGACAATGATTCACAGAAAAGTTATCTTCAAGTCAAAACATTTTTCCTATAGGATTGTGTGCATATTACGGGTTAATTAATTTGATGGAGGTCTGAAGAAGCTGCTTTTGTAATTAAAGACAGCAGAAGAGGAAGCAAGAGATTCTAGTTCCAGGTAGATAATTGTGTGCCGTTCTTTTCTCACAGCATTACAGTTACAGGGCAAGTTTTGGCCTTGCATGACCTTGGGAAGGCAGATAACTTCAATGCTTTTATTTCCCAGTCTGTATAGAGTCCTGCCTAACAAAGGACAAACTCTGTGAAGTGATTTTACATTTTAAGAGGCAAGTATTGAAGGGGTGGAAAAAAAAAAAAAGACTCTATCAAATAGAAACAGTCCACGAACCACATCTTGCCACGTTTCTGTTAAAGCAAAATTAGCAAACAGAGGGCGAGTTTCAAAACATCAGCAGTTGTACCAATAAAATTCAACAGTTCTTTAACGTATCGTAGCCATAGTGAAATGAGACAGTCACGGAAAGCAGAGCAGTTCTGAAAACTTTCATACAATTTTGGGGTAAATCAATTGAGTGCAGTTATTTTCATTTCTGTTCCAATAAAGAGTTGTTGTTGTGCAGACATTGTGCATATCACAAGCTAAATAACTGGAAAACCCAAGATTCCCGGTGACCATAAAAATTAAGTCCTAACTTTGAATAATTCCACACTGCAAAGGAAGAATTCTATAAACCAAGCAATGATTAGTTTTGGTATTTTAATTTCTTTTTTATTATTATTTTGAGCCAATTTTTATCTCATATCAGACTGTCCATATATTGCCTATGGCAAAGCAGCAGGTTTGAGATAATCCAGGATGCTTTTCATCAGACCAATGATGAAAACCACAGGGAAAGCAAAGTATTGACTCCAACACTCATGCTGGAGTCACCCATTCCAGTCATTCTTCAGGTTATAAGACTGCAGTTTGCAGTTGCCCAGCATGCTCCCAACTGTTATTCTTGCTGGCAGGCATCTTCCCAAACACACCACAATGTAATGTGAAACTGATGATAACAGCTGTCACCACACTGATCGTCCCAGCCATTTCCTAAAACATTTCTGAAAACGGCTGTACTGCAGGCAGACAGCAGCACCTGGGCTGGACAGACAGAGCCTGAGCCTGCCCAGCCACGCCCATGTCAGGCTGCCCATGCCAGGAGCCCATGTGCAAGCGAGAAAGCCCTTCACAGCCACTGGTGCACAGTTCTGTGAGGCACCAGCTGACATCCCCACTGCACAGAGCTCACCTTGCTGACTGTGCTTTGGAGGCCAATACTCCTCCACAGTGCAGGACATCAGTAGCACTGGTGTTTGTCTCATGTGATGTCACCTGTCTACATGCTTACATATTCATTTAAAGAGCTAAAGCTGGAAGCCATCCTGCTGATGATCAGCAAGATACCTGTTTGCCAGCACAGATCTCTTTGTCTCTCTACCTATGGAGGAAGCCATAACAGCTAATTTAAACTTGTTCACTCATTCAGAGGACTTTTTACTCCCAGCCACATTATCCCAGCTGTTAAGAGACAGCAACAATCAGCTAACAAAGTGCCACAGGAGTTAACGGAACTGGAACCAAGTTCAAGTTAGCTCTGCTCCTAGTCCTACTGGATGTCCTGCTCATGTGTGAGCCTAGCCTGTTGCAAAGGTGGCCAGAGTTTGCTAGAACAGATGTACGGTAGCTCCCCAGACCTGCACCGACTCTGTTTTCAATGAACACCAACCCAGGAGAGACATTCTTCTGACTTCCTCACCCCAACTGAGATCTGAGTATATGACCTAATAATAGTGAGACCTTCTCGGCAGTGCTACTGACTTTCTCTTTGCAGAATGTACAATGACTTAATTTAAGGCTGCATCTAATGGAATCAAGTGGCTTCAAGCACGATCATCTGATCTTATTTTTGAAAGAAGACAAAAGTCTGATCTAGAATCTTAGTGGCTGTAATACAGAAGGAAAGTTGCCCCCCTCCCAACCACATTAACACTTTATGTTTAAAGTCACATGGTTTTGTTTGTTTTTGAGGGATCTCAGTCCTGAACACTCTCTGCAACCACACAGCTTGTTTCTTTTACAGACACTAAACAGCCTTTTACAGAAACAACTTGTTTCCGTGTTTCTTAAGAGGCATTTTTTGAGATCCACAGCACAGTAAAAGACTCATTTTAGCTAACAACACGTGGGTCGCACGGCCACTGTTTAACCAGGAACATAAAGCAGAGCAAGGAAGCTACCCAATGTTGTGAACCACGAGCTTTCTTCCCCGCGGTCTCCTACAGCACGTCAAGTAAATACAATCCCAGCACAGAAAAACATTACCCAAAACACCAGCAGCAATCCCGTTTACCTCCATGGCCCAAATCTCACAAGCAAGTAGGCAACTAACTCCATACTTTCACACACTCCCGTCTCTGCAGCATCTCCGTTCGCAAGCCGGAGGGCAGGCCGGCTCGGTAGCAAGCCAGAACGCAGTACACACAGCTCTAGCAACAACAGCGCGGAAGAGTGCAAGTTCCCTCGGAGCCCGCTGTCCGCTCGCGGAGACCAGTTCCACGAAGCTCCTCCGGCGGCCGTCCCTCCGCCGACACCGCCCCGAGCAGCGGCGCTGCTGCGGCCACCCCCGCTGTCCGAGGACGGACGTCCCCCCAGCGCAGCAGCAGGCGGGCACGCTTACCTTCAGCAGGTACTTGTCCACGATCTCCTGGCCGCAGTTGCTACACATGCATTTGCTGGGGGCGCAGCCAGAGCCCGAGGCCATGGACCGCGGCGAGGAGGAGGGAGACAGAGCGGCGGAAGAAGAGCAGGAGTCCTCGTCGGCCGCCGCGGGGCTCGCCTGAGGGGGAGCGCACAGGAGAGCGCGGTCAGCGCCTGGGAGCGGCGGGGAGCTCCGTGCCAGCCCGGGCCAGCGCACTTGCGGGGCCCCGTTGAGGAGGGTCGTGGCAGGAGCCGGCGCTTCTCCGCGGGACCGGCCAGCGGAACCGCGCCCGGGGACTCCAGACTGGAGCGGGGAGCGACAGAGCCGCAAAGCGACGGGCACGGTCACCGCCCCACACCGGGCACGGACACCGGCGCCGCGCTCGCCCCACACCGCCCCCTCCCCACCGGCCACCGCACCACACACCTCCGAGGGGCCACCGAGCGCGGGAAGATCCTTGTCCTCCAGCCTGCAGACGAACATCGGGTCGCTCTTCCAATACATGGCCCTGTCCTACCGCATACCAGCCCGGCGGCGGGCGGCGCGGCGGCTCCAGGAACCCCGCGCCAGGTCTCTGCTCTCAGCGCCTGCAAGAAAAAAGTTTTGTTTTCAAGTGGGTGGGCCCGCGGCGCGGGGACCTGCCTCGCCGGCCTCCCCTCCCGCGCAAAACCCGCCTTCCGAGCATGGCGGCAGCGTTCGCTGCGCCGGCGAGCCCGCACTGGGGCTCGTGGGGGGGGGGAAGGGGGGGGCTGGGTAGACACGGGGACCCAACAACGGAAAGAACAGCAATGAAAACAAAAAAAGCCACAGAGGATCCCCCCCGCCCCCACTTTTGTCTTCATCGTTTGCCGCAGCTTACCCCCGCCGTCCTACTCTGAACAAAGATTTGCGTTATATCTCTGTGTTAGCAGAGAAGACAAACACGACAGAAAGCGGGAGTACGTGTGAACAGGAAAGGGGTTTCCATTCTTATGAAACCCAAATCCGAGCGCGTTCCTATAGCTTAGACTTACAACTCCTAAATCTACCTTGCTGCTTCTACTCCCGCTCCTGCCTCCAAGATCCTTTGATAAAACCTTTCTCACTAAGCTAAAAAAGAAGCATCTGAGCTGCCCCAAGGCCGCGACGTTACTCCGGTTCTGAATCCAACCATGAAAGAATGCAGATGTTGCAAATTAAAATTGAGGTCTTCGGTTGCGCCGTGGACAGAGGGTGCCGGGAGCTGACTGTCCGCAGCTCTTCTGAAACTAGAACGTCTTTGTCAGTGGAGGGGGCTGTGGGGTACTGGCACAATTTTTTTTTTCACGATTACAAACCTTGCCCGCAGAATTCCCTCAGACCAAATACTGCTGGTGGTCTTGGGACTTTTCAGGACAATAAAAGCAACTGCTTCACCCAGCGCAGGTGAGGTAAATAACCGGGGTGGCTGCTTCTCCGCACGTATTTAACTAGCCAGGTGTTTTTAATTAAACTTGTCGTTCTGTTTCTATCTTTCCCCTCTTTGTTTCAGCTCCGCCTGACGATAGATGCAAGACAAGTTGCAGAGCCCCAGTAAAGCAACCGAGAGCTAAATACATACGCTTAGAGATATGAAGAGTTTGATAAAAGCGAATTTTGCTTTTGAGTAGCTGTATAAAAGGTGAAACCCTGTATTATTTTCCCCCTACAAATTACGTTCGTTGTTTCAAATTGCAGGACGCTATTCTGCCCCGGGGTGAGCGCCTCTCGCTGCGCGCCCCCTCCCGCTACCGACCCGGGACCTGCCGCCTGGGGCTTCCCCTCCGATCTCTGCTCCCCGTCTGCAATGGCGTGGCTCGGGCCATCCCCGACGGAGCGCTCGAGCGGACGGTGTCCGAGGCCTTGTGTCGGCGCGGCCCCAGGGGCTCCGGTGGGGAGGAGTGCGCGCCCGCGTCCCGCAGAGAGCTCGGCCCGGAGCCGCGTTTAGCGCTCGGCGCGGGTCTCCCCGTCTGTGACCCTTGACCATCAGCGGTACGACACTGGAGTTGTCACCCGTCCTAGGCGGCACGACAGAGAAGGAACACCCGACGAGGGGCCGCCAAAGAGAAGTGTTGTGAAGGAAACGCGAGCCAGAGTCTCCTGAGGAGAGCTCGGGGTAAGCCCGAGGCGCGACGGAGTAGTTAGACGACCGGGAGCAGAGTCGAATTGTTTGCTCGTCGGTCCTTTCTCTGCGCTGTCAACGAGTCAGTTCAGAGTGTTCATGCGCTCTTCACGGAGGGCTGCGTATTAGATTTCTATAAAATAACTGCCTTTCTGTATGTACACAGCTTTTCTGTGAAAAAAAAAAAGAGCAGTAGGAGCCAAGAAAGTCAATCCGCGCTTTGCTGCATACGGCAGTTGTGACCGTGCCACTGCATTTCATAAAGTACGTGTCGGGGAAAAAAATACCGGAGATTTCTCCATGTGTTTCCAGTGTCCGGCTCCGCCAGGCAGGAACGGGAGCGGCGGACAGCGGCGGAGGCGCTGGCGGACAGAGAGAGGCAGCTCCCCCTCCTCTGCCCCGGCCGCACGGCTCCCCGCGTCGCTGGTGCCCCGCTGCCGCTCCCCCGGCCCCCTTCTCGCGGTCCCCTCTGTGCTCAGGCAGCGGCACTTGGGTCTCCTCCGCGCCCCCCCGACCCGTGCGCTCCCCGCGGCGGCGGAAAGCGGGTACGGGCCTCCGCGAGGGCGCGAGGGACGCGGAGGCCGGACGACAAGGTTCCTCGAGAAAGCGGCACGGAGACAGATATTGCGGGTATTGCTATGGCCAAGGATGCTTCGCAAGAGGTGAGCGTTTTTACCTATAGTATTGAAATGAAGCGTTGTTTCTGAGAAGAGGTCAGAAACGCTCTGGTGTGTCTACACGCTGGTCGTGGAAAGGGCATGTGCTTGATTATCCGAGGTCCACTCGTGCTTCGCCAGTGCGCTTTTATCACCTCTCTCTCCAAACTCCAGTCTAAATTTCGTCGTTTCAGTTACACGCCCTCGATATTTTAGTGAGTGTTCCCAGCATCGGTTTTTGAGGAGGTGAAAACACGCAGACACGTAGGCTTTAGGGAATTTCCGATTTCTGCGCGCTCTCGTTTCCGTGCCGCTGTCTCCATGCAGGCCGGGGGGGTGGATGCACGGGTCGTGCCGCCGTGATCCCGCCGCTCCTTGCGCGGGCTCCACGCTAGGAGTGCCGGGCTCTGGGGCAGGACACTGCGGCGGCGCGGGGGGAGCAGCCTCGAACGGCTGTCAGCAGACAGGGAAGGGGGATCGGCCAGAGGGCAGACGGTCTGCCGCGGCCGGGAAGGGTTGTCCCAGCCTGGTCTTGTCGAGGCTAGAGTGAAGCGAACGGGACTGCGTCTGGTTACGATTCCTCTCTCGCACGAGCAGTCCGGGGACATGTGTGTGTGGGAGTGATAATCAGCAGCACATAGGAGACAGATCTTAAATATATGACGCTAGGGTACAGCACGAAGAAAATATTGAACGCAGAGAATTGGCGTTGTTTTAATGAGAAGGTGTTGGCACACAGAGTTCTTAATCAAAGACTGCACCGTAGCGCAAGTGCGCGCGGCTGGAGTTTGCTGTAGCGAAAGTCCCGTTAAAACACGCTCTGCTGAGAAATTAAAAACGACAGTGTGGTCAGCACACTGGTGGACGGGCACTGAGACTAGGGCGGCAGTAGACCAGGCCGCCCGGCACTGACGGCTCCCCCAGCTCCGAGCCCTGCCCGGCTGTGGGGCACGGCGGGCCGAGCGCTTCGCAGGGCTGCAGAGGCAGCGGAGAGGTCTCTGTCGCGCCGAGCGCTCACCGGGAGCAGCCCCGCTGCGGGATGCGTCGTTCCCCGCCGCCTGCCATGTGCTGTTTCGGCCACGCCGCACCCTCCGCTCGCTCACGAGCCTGCGAGTCTCCCCGCACGCACCAAAAGGCCCGGATGAGGCGAGGGGCGGGCCGCGGACAGGCGGCTCCCACTGGCCGCAGTACCCCGGGGCCATATGGTCGCTTCCTTCGCCAGCAGCGGTCTGGCGGGAGAGAGCTGGGAGAGGATGCCCTCCAGCCGTCGCGGGACAAAGTCCACTCCCATGCAAGGTTCCTTTCTTGTCTCAGCCATCTCCTGTAAGCAGATTTGTTATTTGCACTCCTGCCAGTGTCCAGAGGTTTTCCATCTGTAGGCGGCGGCATCTCGGGCTGTGGGGGCTTCTGTGGAAGACAGGCAACGAAATCAAGCCAGTGCTTTCGCGCTTGCTCTTTGTGAGTTTTTATCCCCGCTGGCTCTAGCCGCTGGTAAAAGCTGCAGGGTTTGGATTAGCCGGGAATTATTGTTTCTGAGATGGTTTAGCGAGCACTAAATGAACCCAGTCTCTTACCAATGACCTGTTATCCAAATCAGTGCAATACACTTTTCCTGGGCCAGGCTGTCTCCAGTTTGTGCATCCAGGATCTTCCAAAGCTGCACACGCTTGGCTTTTGTTCACTGCTGTTCCAGTGAGAAGCTCTGTGTTGCTTAATTGTGAATGACCAGATCAGTCGTAAGGGAAAAGTTTCTATTTCTTATTAGGATTCCTGAGCCAGGGGTTCCACCAACAATACCCAGAACTTCGTGCAGTGTGCCACACTTTTTTTTTTTTTTTTTTTTTTCCTATAGGGATAAAAGGAAACAAACCCGACCGGGGACTGAGGTGGGGAGGCAGAAGTCAAGAAGGGAGTTGGTAGGATGCAGCTCTGCATCTTTTTGGAGCACTGGCCTTTGTGTTGTGGGAGGAAGTGCAAGGAGTAATTCTGGCACCTTATGGCAACCTTTGGCACCTTATGGCAACTACAATTTTGCTTCATTTACTCAGATCTATTTATTTGAACTCTTGGTCTGTGCACTATAAACAAATCACCTGGATGAAACCTGTGTGTGTTCCAGTTCAGTGTTGCACCTATGTGCTCCTGAAATAGCAGTGAGCATGTTAACTACAATTTGACTTTTTAAGCATATGTGCTCGTTGTGTCACTCTCCCATTCATGTAGGGAAACTGCTGGGACAGAGGTAATTAAGGCAGCAATCAGATTATGTAAAAGAACATTTTGCCTTTAACATACGGGAGGGCAAAACCGAAATGGAAACCATGGTGGGTTGTTTATAAGCATTTGCATAGCTACAAAGCTTGCTGCATCTTTCCGTTTGTGATGCTGGTCTGTTTTCTATGATCCTAGTAACTCCTTGCTGGAGGGCCTGAAAAATTTCCCTGAGCCATCATATCTGCCCATTTAATCCCTTTCACTTCGGTTTACTGCGATGAATAAACACTGCTCTACCAGGAGACCTAAGCCGTCAGTTGGAGAAGAGGGCCCGAAGGAGCTCTAAAGATTTTCAGCGCCTTGAGCCACCGCCGATGAGGAGAGGGACCTTTTGTTCCCCGTGCACCCCTGTGGGCTGCGGAGCGGGAGTGGATGGGTGTGGGGAGGTGTTTGACACGTACCGTGTGAGCCTCTACCCTGGACGGCCTTTTGCGGAGCATCCGAAGGACTGCGGCAGCAGGAGGGTCCCCCCGGGCAGCAGTCTCTGCCCTCTAGCAGGCTGCCCGGCTGCTCCAGTCGGGGCCGTCGGGGCGCGACTCGGCTAGGGTAGGGGAGCCACCGGCGGCTTGTCGCAGCTCGGCCTGGGAGATAGACCGCGCCAGGACCCCTGGCAGTTGTTGAAGCCCAAAGGCCGCCCGGCCGCCCGCGCGGAGCTTATTTCTCGGTGCCCGGCTGCTAGAGGGAGCGGAGTCCCGCCCCGATGGGGGGCGTCGTCCGCGTCTCCGCGGTGCTGCGCTCATCCTGCGCGCCGTTCGGTCCGGTCTGCCCATCACCGCAAGCTGGCCCGCGTCCGGCACTGCCTCTCCACCCTCGCGCTCTTCCCGGTCCCGTATTGCCTCCCGCGGTTGGCCCCGGGGAGGGCAGCGAAGGGCTCCGCGGCACTGCTCCTCTGAACACCTTCGGGCTGCCAGCCGCCCTGTGAGCTCGGGCGGAACCGGCGACAGGGTCCAGTCCCCCACCGGCCGCGGTGGCTGCGAGTGCCGCCGGGAAGCACGGAGGTGGCAGCGAAAGACAGACGGAGAGGAGACGGCAAGGACGAGACTCGGCGGTCCCCCGCGAGAGAGCAACCATTAAGCACTTTTCATAGAAAAAACGTGTTCTCTACCTTGGCATCGAATTCCGCCTCTTGCCAGGGGCCGCTCAAGTGGGCAGGATGCGTGGCGCGGACTGCAGCCCTGTGTGCTCACAGAGGTGCCATGCACCGAAACACACCACAGCCAGGGAAACGTGTTTGCTTTCTCTTCAGGTTTATTGAGGGATTTCTAAGCGTCTGAATTTCAGTTTTTCAGAGCTTAGAGGCAGGCGTGTCCAGGGGACCTCTCAAGTAGTGCTTAGCTTGGTGAACAGCAGGAGTCGAGGAGGTGTACTGCCTCTGGCACTTTAATACTTCTATCTCTCTAACCACTCATCACCGTTGGAAATTTTGGCCATTGCACAGAGACAGGGATGACTTTGGTCACTGTGATGAAAGTAGTGACTCATCTCAGAGCATTTGCAATGAACACCTCACTGCACAGTCGTGGTGGGACTTGATTCTGGCTGTTCTTTGAAATGTGAATTAAGGGCCAAGTTCACTCTGTTCTGAAATGTAAGCCTTCAAAGCCTCCCCCAGCTGATGCATGTCTTTGTGTGTTGTTGCAGTGTCCAGCATGTGTATTAAAATGAAAATGTCTATTATAAACTGAGCATGCTTGGCACTACCTACTGAGAGATGTTTTCTTTACTGAGTGGACAAGTTGGGAAGGGAGCTCATGAAAAAGGTGATTCATTCATACCACATCTGAAAACCACAGCAAGCCTCCAGAAACAAAATCCTAGTTTGCTCCTCACAGGTTGCAATTGCCAAAATGTTTGCATGTGTCTACAACTAGGGAACTAGATTTACAGTTTTGTGACTGGTGTATACAAAGTGCTACTGTAATGCTCTGAAATAACAGACATTCCCTTTGAAAATGCAGAGGCTGCAAGTGTTCAGTGTAGTGTTTTATGCAGAAATAAGGATTCCTAGTCTTCTTTGTGTTTATCTGGTAGGGCTATACTTACTCTTGACTGACACTTGTAGAACTAAGTGGAAAAGTTTTATCAGCTGCAGGAGTGATATTGCTCTAGAGTGGAATGAGGTGCCCAGATGGTGTATGTTTCTGCCAGACCATCCACTTTTACTGGGTTAATGAGCAAACTGTGGCTCTAGGAAAAAGCACTGCACTGTAGTACCTTGGCTGTAACTGTTGGGGATGTGGATCCAGTCCTATTCCTACTGCACTTGGTAGCACCCCTCAGTGCTGTGTCTCTGCTTTTGAAGGGTAGCAAGGAAGTATTTCACTGAGCATACTCAAAAAAAAAGAGAAGAAGCACAAGTAACAGAAAGCATTGATTACTTAGGCAGCACATTAAACAGCTAAAATTCACTGGTTGCACATATAGGAGTAGCTGCTCCATATAAAACCGTTTGTCCCCTTTGTAGGGCCCAAGAGCCACCAGTACTCTCAGTACCTTTATACTCCACAACAAATGTCTGATAGAAGAGTTTTTTTACTGGCGACCTGGTATTAATCATTCATTGCTTCAACTTGGGATTGCAAGAAGGAAGAATAAGTGACGGGGGAACCATTGGAGATTTAAAGGCAACTGTTTTATTCTGTGCAAACAAACATTCAACAACGAGTCTGCTCTGCCTGGCTACCTGGAAAAAGCTTTTTTTTCCCCTGATGCATGGCTACTGCTCTGCACACAGGAGTGCTCACACTTGTCTTTAGCTGGTGTGTCCCAAGGGCATGAGGTCCTCAAATGGGATCTGTGAGCTATGTGTCTGGTTGTTTCCTGGGCACATGCAGTGCTTTAACTAGAGAAGTCTCAGTTCTGTGTGGTTGCTTGAAAATAGACAGGCTGCCTTGGAGTGAGGTACCCTGCAGAAATGTCACTGCCAAACAAGAGGAAGATGTCAGCACAGGTCAACAAAACATTTCCATCTGGTTTTTTTTTGTTGAAGAAAACTTAGGCTGATGTCTTTCTATATATTGCATATTGTAGTTCAAGTTTCCTTGCACTAATTATTCCAAATAGCAGATGCTGTTTAATTGTCTGTGCACAGTCCTGATACTGCTGAGCAAGTTCCTAACTGGGAATCCCAAGCAATCCCTGAAACTGGTGGGCACGGTGTGCTCTACACATATCTCAGCTCACACTGAAGAAAAAGCTTTGTTCTGTTTCATTTTCATCTAGATGTAGCAATTCATGAGTAAGATTTAAAGAGAGGATTTAAAATGACTTGTGTTTTGTGTACTTCTTACTTAACGTTGCAGACAAAATAAATTAGAATAGGATTAATTAATTTGGATTTGTTATTGTTACTAATGATACAATTAAGACCTCAAATGCAATAGCACTTTTGAGTAGAAAAAGATGTACTTTAAAAAAGATATGTAAGAGAAATAGAATGTGTTCTCAAGATCAGTCTGAAGAAGCGATGTTACCTACATTCGTGCATCCTGCTTTTTCTGCAGTTCATTTCACTAAAGGAGTTCTGCTCATTGCAACAAAAGTATCCCTTCTTTCTATCTCTGCTGTCTCTCAGGGTTTGTAGAGCTGCTATATTAAGTGGATTGCTTTTACTCTAAGTGAAATTAGAACCAAATGTGTGTTCGCCAGTTTGATTTGACAATTGGACTCCTTTTTATCCACTATGTGTAAGCACCAGTTGTGTTTTGATACAGAATAGTTAACGTAGGGCAGCCATCACTGCAAGTGCATCCTCACGGTTTCGCTGACAGCAACATCTCTCCTTTTGTCACAGGGAATGAGGCAGGTACTCTCTCCTGCCTCACTTTTAGAGAAGAGCTACACGCTGGGAACGGAAGGCTCATAACTTTGAGGACCAGTTGAGATCAGATGCTCCCACAAAGTGTATTCATTAGTGTTAGTCTTTAGCAAGGTACGCACTAAGATGTGCATGGAGACTCTATTCAGTTCAGTCCAGCAGAGAGAAGAGCTCTCACCTTTTCCAAGATCCCCTGAATCACTGTTGTCCTATGTTGAAAGCCCATGGTCCACATTGGTACAGGATTTGTCTGCTCACAAACCTCTTTTTATTGTTTCAGATGTAAGGTAACGACCAGCCAAAAGCATGAGCTCATGGTTCTGATGCAAAGTGCTTTAAAGACCATGACCAGGAACGAAGAAGGAAACAGAATTTGACCAACTCTGTGAACAGAAGTGGTGCTTTAAATATGCTCTGACCTACGTAAATATGCTTCCTTCCATTTAAATTCTAAAACCAAAACAATTATTTTAGGGAAGGATTGGAAGAGTAACACCCAGCTAAGGGGTGTAGTATCTTCCACTGAAAATGGGATACTGGAGTAAGGGGTTATTTTAAGGTTATATGCATACATTTCACAATACTAATAAACAGTCCTGGGACTGATTAAGTAAACACACATGCATCTCAGGAGCAGCTTTCATAGTCAGTTTTTCACTGCCTGCTCAGTCATCTGCCCTGCAATTTGAAACCACGGATTCTAGCAGCAGTATCTCTGTGCCTTGTGTAAGAGTCCAGCAGTCTGCAGTGTACATCTGAAAAAAAGTAATTTAGACCCTTGCTGGCCTCACACTAGGCTTTCCCTGCCCTGTGTGGAGACAATGAACTTATTGACTTCAATGCGGCCAGGCCTGGGCCCCTTGCCATTGTCACAGGACGTCATCTGAGCTATCAGGTCCCAGAGCAAATAGCTTGTGGTGACTTCATTGGTGGTTTCTGCCATCTCAGTCACTTGCCTGATACGTAAGTATTCAGTGCTGGGAGGTTTTAACATAATATCCAGTGTCAAGAGTCTTGGACGGGAAGTGTGCCCCAGTAGCTGAGTCATGTTGCAGTTGGATTGCCAGAGGTGCCTCTGCCTGTGGGGAGCCCCGCTGAGGCTGAGGCTCCTGCAGCTGGCTGGAGCTGCAGGTACCAGCTTGTGACGGGGCATGAGCACCTCATGCTTGCATGCTGGCTCTTTGTGGGCTGCTGGAATGTGTAAGGCAGAGTGAGCCAGAGTGTGGCCTGTGGACTGTCTCCTTTTGCAGAGGGAAATGGGGTGTGTAGTGCTGCAGTACAGATATACACGCATGTGGCTTTTACAGTGTGTGTGTACCTGCTTTGCAGAGAAACAGCACCTGTTTCACTTGGCTAGGCGCGACTTGCCTCTGGCTATTTTGAGGCTTTCTGACTTACTCTGTACATAGCAGACCAATTTTAAGTGAAAACATCCCTCCCGGACTGGAGTCACAGGAATTCGATGTACTGCATTTTCAGAGAGTTCATACTCTTCTTTGTTTTGTCTTTAATTTCTAGGAAAGACCACCTTAGAGAAACGGTTTAGCCCCTGCGATGTGTTACTCATGCTTTTGGATGCAAAAGCTACTTGTGTATTTAGTGATGACAAGTGTAGAAGTTCTGTGTAAAAATCAAATTGCAGCAGTGTTCATGCAACAATCCAGTGATCCTTGCTCTGTCAAAGTGCCCGCTGCTTTCAGCCTCAATAAAGACCACAAGATTGGTCTTTTCTCTGCAGGAAAAGCACCACTCTCTCTGAGCCTCATCTGCAGGGAGGTAACTTGGCAGAGCTCTCTAGCTTAAACACGGATAAGGGAGGATACATGGGGGATTTCTTTCTGTGGTTGCTGCCTCCCTAGGGAGACAAAGGGCTGTTCCTGCTCCCAGGTGAGGCAGAGAGTATTAAGCCCTGAGTAGAGGACCTGCTATGGATTTTCATTGCTATTGCTGCTTCTGATTTGACAGCTTTTCTAGGGCTTCATTAACCCAGTTACTTGATTTACGGCTTTGAGAATTAGTATGGTTTTCTGTAACTGGGAGGCTTTCATGTAGTTCTTGATCTTGGTATAATTCTCAGTCAGTTTGGTAATTTTACTGGGCCTCGAAGTATTCTGTGCCTGGAGGAAATGCTCTATGTAAAACTCACAGCTTCATCTGGTAGTGATTTGTCATTTACCATGTTTTGGGCTTGTTGCCAGCTCAGCTGTTGCCAAATGAAAAGAAGACAAAATGATTATCAGGAAAAGACAAATGTTGCAAATGAAATAAACGAAGAATAGCTTAAAACTAAGATGAGGATATATATAATCAGTCACAGAAATCATAGGGGCAGGCAGCAAGGGAGTTCACGTTTCCCCTAGAGTTGAGTCCTTTTCACACTGAGAACAATTCATTGTTACCCTTCAAATACACATGATCAAGTAGACCACCAAGACAAAATTTCCTGGGAACCTGCAAAACTGTGCTTAATTTCTGTGTTGCATGTCTTTATGTGAGATATCCATCATTAGTGGTTAAAAAGCCCATTACTAATTTACTGTGTGGTGGGGGCTAAAGGTCAGGGAGGCATGTGAACAGGCAAAAAGGGCAGGCTCTGACCCAAAGAGGACACAACTGCAGCACTGCTTGGAAGGAGATGCTGTCCCTGAAAGGACTGTTTCACAGGCCTGCAGTGTCCCAGTATGCTGTCTGAAAGCTGCTGGTGGATTTACCATCATAAGAGGCAGCAGCTGGGGGATGGGCTTTCAGTGCCACTGCCAGCCAGGCCCTGGGACACCTCCTGCTGCTGATCTGCAAGGCTGCACTGCTGACCCCTGGGTCTCTCTCCACACTCAGCAGTTACTGGTCTGTCCTCATGAACTGGTGCAGTGTGTGGGGTACTCGATACCTCCAGAAGCAGGGTATATGAGCCTGGGAACTGACTGGTGTCCCTCACTGACTGAACAGGCAGGAGAATATTTTCAAGTGGACTGCCTAAATCCATAACCACTTTTAAAATGAGTCCTGAGTTTTATCTGATGGAGATTTTGGTTTGAAGGACTGAGCACATTTTTTTCAGAGGGTGAAAAATGTGTGTTCTGTGTATTCGCTTTCGGTTTTAATAGATATAGACAGAGGTGCAGGGAGGTTAATGACTTGTCCTACAGGATCAGAGTCTGCTAGCACAGAGCTACCCCAGCAGCATGTCCTGGTGTGGGTGCACATGAGTAGTGTGGTGCGAGGGTGCTCTAATTTGCTCGAGGTGACTGTGCTGAACTCCATCTAGACAAGAAAGGGATGGCACTGCATGGAAGTGGCCATGCCAAGCACTGGGCCATGAAGCCAGAGAGACAACCAAGAAGATATATTTTCAGTCACTCATCTGGGTTGTGTTGGGTTGGGAGGAAACGGGCATGCTGGAGCAAAAGCAGTTCCTGTTATTCACTCTGGCGCAGTAGTCAGAGGTGAGTAATGAAGTCTAGGCCCACAGCAAGAGTAGCAGCACTGTAGTGCTACTGTGTGGTACCTGACACTCAGATGTGGGCTTCTTACAAGTGTTTTGCCTTTTGGTAGAAAGAAGTTGAAGAGCAGCAGATATTCTGGTAAACTTGCACTTCTCCAGGCTCCACCTCTGCTTATGATGTCCCAGTTTTCTCAGTCCAGATATTCTCTCCAGTAATGAATTGCAAGGACTGCATTTGTTCTTCTTTATCCACTGTCCTTACCATGGTTCTCCTGCCTGTGCTTACTACTGCTACTTTCATCCCTTACTCTCCCTTCTAAATCCACTCTTCCTACCTTTAATTTTTCTCCTGCTTTCGGATGCATATTGCCTTAGCTGCTTTTCCCCTGCTGTGCTAAATTGGCCCTTGAGGAAAGCAGTGCCTTCCATCATCATATATCATTGCTGATTTTCCCTACAGAAAGGAATGGCTGCTGTCGAGGTGGTCCTGGCCTCGGTAACAGGCAGCTCCAGGTCTGTTATGGTTGTAGCCTTCAAATATAGGAGCAAGAGGAATTTTCTCGTCTGTGGTCTTTTTATTCTTTCTTGATGGTGCACTGGTACACTTAAGGAACTTAAATTGAGCTGGCCGTGGCTTCTTTGTGATATTGGCATACTGGAATACAGCTCTGTCTTATTCAGAGGGCAGAATACTGTTGCTCTTGACATGAGATGCACCCCTGTCCTACTAGCTGTTCTTCCCACCCAAAGCCTTGGCTAATGTTGAGTACCTGTATGTGTTTAATGCTGGTGAGCTAATAAGGCTTTATCTTTTTGACAGAATTAAATTGGTTCTTAACTAATGAGCCTAGTGGAAGACTAAGATCCAGAAAATGTTTTATTCCAACCTTCGAGACTGACTTTCTTGGTAGTTCTGTATACAGTGCTCTGTATAAACCTAACTTAGGAAGTATTAACATGAACTGAAAGCTGTAGGGACAGCATACACTCAAATAAATGACTATTTATTGGGCTTGAACTTTTTGTTAGTGAGAGACAGGATCCAGTTAGAAAAGATGTGAAAACAACGACTGCAGAGATGATCAATAGACATAGGAAGGCAATGATGATTTACAAACAGGATTTGTATTCCTTATCTGTAGAGCAGTGACATATATAGCTTTTTGATATTTGGGAAATGTGAATTTCTTTTTCATGCTGTGTTCTAGTAGAAGTGTAGATCCAGCTTTCCTCACCATGAGGTCAAAGTTAAAAAAAAAGAGTTAATGGGAAGTTAAGATGCCAGAAGAAAAAGATGTGTAGTGATCTGACCCAAAAACACCCACTGTGCCTTGTGAGAGACTGAAGTGTTCTCTCAAATGGGATCTGGCTAGCTCACAACTAATACACAGTTGACCATGAGAAGGGATGCTTACCTTTTTTTTGTTTGTAAATGATATTCTGTGTAAACAAAAGTGTCAGAGGCTCATGCAGTCAGGAAGATTAACAAGTGAAGGTAAACAGTGGCTTGCTAACCTTCATCTGATGCCATCCTTGGAAACATTCAAAACTGCTACTTTCAAAGTGTCCTTGCTTTGAGAAGAGGTTGCCAAATTGCCTTCTAAGCTACCTGCCAACCAACACTATTTTATGATTTGTGACAAGGGAAATTTAGAAAGAGCTTTGACTTATTCATTTACCCCATCTAGGTATTTCTTCAGCATCTCCTTGCTTGTTGCTGCATTTCTGTGAGAGTGCCCATTTTACTCAACTGCCTGGAAAGATTTCTGATTATTTAATTATCTGCTTATGACTAATTCATGCTGCCTCCAGATGTGTGAGTGAGAATCCAGGCTGTCTGGCTAAGAGATACACACCCAAATCTGAAAACTCAGTTTCTATTATTTTCTTAACCTGAACTGCAGGGTTTATCTAATATTTTTATCTTCCCAAAAACAATGAGAATGTAATTTCTAAGCCTCTCTTGGTACAACACTGGTAATGTACTTTGGAAACAGGAAAACCAGAAATAAAGTATTTACATTTCTAAATAAAATATCTATCCAAGCAGGTAATCACTCTGAGAAAGACAGAGGGAGAGTTCCAAGGCTGAAGTCACGTGAGCAGTAAGAATGTCAGGGGAGGGTAACAACTGTCTGTCTCCAAACTGAAAGAAAACAGCATAATGTTTCTCACTACACTGTAAGTAGTTACTAGAGTAAGTGCAGATTAAACGAGCTTCCAGGAAGACTTTCTAGGCATGTCAGACTTTTCTCATGCTATTTTCACAGAATCACAGACAGCTGTTGTTGGGAAGGGCCTCTGGAAGTTGCCTAGTGCAACCCTACTGCTCATGCAGAGTCAGCTGAGGCTGAGTTTTAAATACCTCCACAGATGCAGATATGTTGCTTCTCTGGGCAACATCTGCCAGTGCTTGACCACCCTCATGGTGAAGTGTTTCCTTACATTCAGACAGAGCTTCCTGTGTGTTTCAGTTTGTGCCCTTTGACTCCTGTCAGTGGGCTGCCTCTTCTTCCTCTCCTCCCATTAGGTATTTGTACACACTCACCCCTAAACTGAAGAGTTCCAGCTCTCTCAAACACTCTCAGTTTTCCAGCCTAGCAAACCATCTCCCCAGTGTAGAAGATGCAACAAACTTTTTTTTTTTTTTTTTTCCTGTAAGGTGATTCTCAACTCTTGCCACAGATCTGCCAACCTCATTGATGCTGGGTTTGTGGAGCACCAGGGGCTTTTCCAGAGGACTCAGTGTGCCCCAGGCCACTGCCTGCAGCCTTCACGGTGAACTGGCTTCAGGGCTGCAGGGCTGGGGACTCTGGACGTCACCATGCTGCAAGTAAGTGGCCATGTGAGCCTCTGCTTTGAGGTTATCTGAACGGAGCTGCCTGCCAAGCTCCTGCCCAGGCTGGCTTCTCTGCCACTGCGGACCAGCAGAATTACCCAGTTCACCTGCCTTGGATGTATTAGGACATATGAGGTCAGAGTCTTGCCTCAGGTTTACAAGTTTTACCTGAAAGTTTGATAGTCATGGACAAGATGCTCCGGGCTGAAGCCAAAGATGTGATCCAGCTAGTTTTCTAGTGTAGCTGGAAGGGGAGAGGGCTGAGATCAATCAGTACATTGAGCATCTGTGGGCATATGAACATTATGTATAAAACCAGTTGCAAATTAAAACTGGTTAGGAAAAATAAGAGCCACAAAAATGAGATTCCTTCTGATGACAGGAGCAGCTTCTATTAAACTATCCACAGTTAAAGTTTGCTGCCTTAAGAGGCAAAAAGCAATCCTGATTTAAAACAAACAAATAATCTCCCCTTTTTCCTGTTTGCTTATGCCGCTATTCCCACTATGTAATCTGAGCATAAAAGAAAGCACACTGCTAAACTTTCTGAAGCCTTCATTTGGCATCTGCATGGAGAACTTTAAAAGAAATAATACAAACAAGTTGAATGTATGTAAGGAGTCTTGGAAGATTATATCACAGATAAGGAAAATGCTTAGGATTTTTTTTCTTTGTATGTGTAATGCCTTTGCAAGCTACTCACAGCACTATTCCCTGCATGAGGGCCCCCTAATTATTTCATCATGCAGCAGGAAATTCTGGTAGGTCATATATAAACAGCCTGAGGCAGAGACCTCTTCATCAGATAGAGCGTGACATCTGACATCAGTGCAGCCTGCCGTTCGCATGCCACAATTAGCCAGGCAGCCCTAACACTAACTAATGCAGGAGCAAATGGGAGCATGGGGCTAACTGATGGTGGCAAAGGTCTCCCCTAATCTCTACCCAAAACTTCTGCGTCCTTTCCTGTTCCTGGTGATAAGTCCTTGCAGGCTTGGTCATGGTGTGGTGCCAGCCTGTCCAGGTGGGGTGGGATCCTGACCTTGCTCTGCATAGAGGTTCTCCCTGAGGATAGAGCAATGGGTGCATTCTCAACAAAGAGGCAGATTGTTGTTCCTCAGTTGGGTAATGGTCAGAGGTGATTTCTTGGCATAGAAAATGGCTTCTGAGGGAAATTGTTACAAGTAGTAGTCTGGGGAGGAGTTTGAGCAGCGTAAGGAAAGCACATGGCAGCAGTCACCATCCTGCCCTTCAGAATTTCTTGAAATTCTCTGCATCTTCACGTCCCCTTTCCTGTGCTGCCTTGCCTGGGTCATGCTTTGTGTCCAGAACTGCAACAGCCTTGTTAGCTCTGATTCTTGGTTCGTTCATTGATCTTTCCCGCATGAGAAACAGGAATATTCTGTGAAGGAAAAAAAGTTCTTTAGTGTGACATATGTTTTCCCCTCCAGTGTATATCTCAACTGTCTTCAAATATACCACTCTATTTCATTATTATTTTATTGTTCAGACTATTGGATTCTGTTTTGATACAACTGGGCTGTTCCTAATTAAATAAAAAAGGGTTTTTAAATGTATTTTTTTGTCTATGTTAAGCATTTTTCTGCACTCTGTCCAAATCTGTGTACATAGTAAAGTATACTTTCCATTACTGCATTTAAGGACATGATAAATTCCACAAGTTTTAAGAAACTGAGGATAGTAACAGTATTTGAAGACAGACCTTCAGTGTCAATACTAGTCTGCTGGGGCCTGAGCTCTGATGAATCTCTCACTAGAAAATCTTCTTCATACAAGCAATCCATAAGCAGTCTTTTGTCAAATTTCAGACAGTCAGTAATGCTCAGGATTTCCTGAAAAGTCTTTTTTTAAAAATTCCCCTTGGATAAATGATTGAATCAGGTTAAGTTTGTTTGCTGAAGATAGCTATTTTAAAATCAAATAGCTTCATATTTTCTTCTGCTGTTTTCTGATGTACTTTTTGCATTACTTACATTTGTAATCAGATAATTCCTTATTAAGCTTTTTTTTCTAACTTACCATTCCTTTAATGCATCATCATAAACTTCAGTATGCATGCATTCACTTTTAGTGTGAAGACTGTAATGTAGAACAATTTTTTGCACTTAGTGGAAGTTTAATCTCTGAAGTTGACCTGCTATCACCAATGGCAAGTGACAATGCAGTGCCAAAGTTCAAAGCATTTGCTTTATTTTGTCTGGAAAATTACCAAGTAATTAGATTGTTTTCACATTCAATTATTACTGAAACATTAGTGGCCACAGAGGTGAAAAAAGACCCTTTCAATCAAGCTTTTAATCACTTTTCAGTGCAAAGAGGACCTAGTGTGCTATTCGCAGTGCAAAAGCTCATTTGCCCACCAAGATGCAGCTCTTGGAAGATGCTACTGTTAGATTTACTGTAATGTACACTATTGAATACAGAACACTTCTGTAGCTTCAGCCCACCTGACTGCACACAACACGGGGTGCCGTCTGCTGGGAGCAGTATATGCTGCATTGCCTGGTGTTACCCTGCGTCATAGCTCCTTCCTAAGAGGCAGGACTGTGCAAATGGGATTAAATGGACACAGGTCTGTCTGGCTCAATGAATGTTACACTTTCTGATTCCTGCTTGCAAAGCCTCTCAGTGAAGGTTCTTGCATGCATACTTCAGTAACACTGAAACCCATGGGATTCAAGTGCCCATTAAACCCTGGCCCAATTACTGCTGGAGTTCAACATATGCTTAGGGTATTTTAGAGCTGGCAGTGGGGCCATATGTTTGACATACCTGGTTATTTATCATGAAAGCCAGACATATTCTACTCTGGGGCTTCTGCCTATTCCAGTCTAGGTTCAGAGGGACTTTTTTCCTCCACTAGGCAGCACGAAACTTTGCTGAAATTTTACAAGTTCTTTAAAGCATATAGAATTAGCTGTGTCCAAGACAAAAACATCAGAGTAAACTGTGCTGTGTTTCTGAGGAAAAAGGAAAAGATATTCCCCTTGGATGTCTGAGGAGTGGGTCTTGCCACAGACTCGTAATTCCAGCAGTCAGAGAGAACCTTTTTTGTGTTTCTTCACCTCCTTCCCATCCCTTGGCATGCAGCTTGGTTTCTGAAATCAGCTGTGTGAGTCTCTTGTCTTGATTTCATGCAAGCATGGAAGTGTCAGGCAGAGGTGGCCTGATCTCCTTGTTTCTATGTTAGTAGCATGTAGTTTGGTTGCAGGAGTGAAACACTTGGCTTAAATGAAGTCTTTGTTCATATTATAGCATATATGGATGATACCTTTCTGGGCAGTGATGTGATAGAGTAAAAAAGGATGTTTGTTACTCTGTCTCTCATTTCTATGAAGCTCTTAAGTCCAATATCCTCTGAAATCTGTGACACCCTATGAGGATGTAGTAGGTAACACTCCAGACTTCAGCAGTGTGCACAGGAACAGGTTTTTGTCCAGCGTTTGTGTGGAACCTGAAGTATAGAAAGCAAGCAGTGGAGTCGGTGGAAGTGAAATTTGATGTCACAGCAACTGGGTAGCCCCAGTGAGGATCTCAGTCTGGGACTGATGCTGCTTATTTGTGCCTTTAAAAATCCTTCACTAATAGAAGTTGAAATTTAATCATTAGCAATTATGTCATCAGCACCATCTGTTGGAAATAGTTGAGACTTAAGATGCTGAAGATTTTTGAGTGATCTTGCCCTTCTGCACCAGAAAGTGTGTGCAATCAATACCTCCTGGGGTTGTCTTAAAGATTTTTATCTTCTCTTAATATTTCTTCTTTATCTTTGCACCAAAGTCCTATAATTACTGCTGGAGAGGAATGAGAAATGTCTAGCCTTTAACAGACATTAGAGAAATTCATGCGTACAGAGACTTGTTACTGGAGGTAGGGTAGAAGGAGAACTGTATTCCTATATAAAAGAACTAAATATACATATGTTGAAGGTAAAACCTAAAATAAAAATATTTGAGATGGATGGGAATTTCATGAATGAATTTATTTCATTTCCCCCCTCTTCTTTAATGAAAAACAAAAGTAAAATTGCAGATTCAAACGCTTTAGAGTAGTGGGGCAGGCAGGGGGTTGATTAGAGTTCTCTAATTATAACTAATGACAGAAATAACATAGGCTTATGTTTTGCCTAGGTGATATATATCTATGAATTGAGCCACCTCATATAAATATGTTTCCCCTTATTTTCTTATGGCAGTTGGTACAAAACCAACTTGTATCATATTAAAACACATGCTGCTGTTGCAGGTTCTCAAGAACTGGACACCTCAATCTATCTCTCTTCTCCTGGGCCTGTTCACCGGGCTCTTGGTGATGAGAAATGGTATCTGACAATTCTGCAGCAGAAGATATTTGAGATGAAAGCTGTTCTCAGTATACTTGCTCTCATTTCAATTGCAGCCTGTTTCTGGGCTATGGATGATGCCTTGCTCGGGGCTCTGTGTAATACCATATGTTCTGCAGCATTAGAAGTTACAGGTAGACAGAATTCCTCTGACCGAAATGAGGAATGATGCTTCTCCTGTGGAGCTATTCTGAGACTCCTTGTGTGTATTTGTTACTGTGTGCAATCCCTTAGGAAGCACAGTCCGGGACAAATTGCTTTTGACTTAAACACAGTGAGGACAAAGTACTGGGCATTGCCATTGTCAGTGTGCACCTGCGCTGGTAAGCCCACCTCGAGATTTGCTCAGCAAGGGGCATTGTCAGGGCTTTCAGTGCGGTTGTGCCAGGGAGCAGAGTGCTGGGGCACTGCTCCCAGCTTGTCCCTGGGCTGGCACTCTGTTCTGACTAGTTTAAAATAAGGGCTTGCATCACCAATCCTATTAAAAAAAAAAAAAACAAAAAAAACATATTCTGCTCCTGTTTGTTTTTTCTACTAATGAACATATTCACCAAAACAGGCACCTTGAGCCCTGACACAAAATCCGAACACTGAGAGAAAATACGAACACTGAGAGAAACAAAAATTACAAATATTTTTGTTACCTATAATTCTCTGTCAATATTTATATAACTCAATTCCCCAGAAAGCTGTGGGTGAAATTGCAGAGAAGAAAAAGAATTCTTGAACCTGTAAGTGACTCCAAACAAAACAAGCCAGTTTGCATTCATAGCAAACTGAAGAGCAGTATGAAACAGACCAGACAAAGGTGAGGTGAGGGTGAGCTGTGAATTCCAGAGCTCTGCCACTTTGTCTCACAGTGGCTGTTCCAGCAGGGTCATCAAAATCCCTCCTGGTGTGGAGGCGCTGCTGAGGCAGACGTCACCCTGCACTCGCCCTATGTCTCAGCCTGTCCATGCCCTGGCTCACAGCCCCATTGTGCTGTGGCCAGGGGACTGGTGTTGAGTCTGGCTTGTGGCCCCTGCTCTGTGACTCTGCCCTCGGCTTTCCTCGACAGGCAGTGGGGCACCCATGGGCCATGGTCTTCTCTGCCGAGAGGCAGCCGCTGTGCACCCCAGGTTGCTCCCACAGCTGCTGGCTTCTGGGTGTGCGAAGACCATTTGGAGCCACAGTGCTACAAATGCTGGAAGCTGCAGGAAGAGATGCAAGTCTGCCTCAGTAAACGCTGCAAGGATAGCGAGATAAAGTAATAGGGAGAGGAAAAGAATCAATCTGGTTCACAGATCACAACAACTGATCTCTTTTTTAAATGTTAATTTCCCCAGGGAATCAAAGTTTATCCAAGTGTTGAAATCTATAGTCTCACACTTCCTTTAGGCTAATACCAGAATTTGCTAGAAAAATACCTTCTTGTAAAGCATACGTTCTAAATCTTGTTTTGTTTAAACATAGTTTATAGTAGAATTTGGTGAAATTTGACATTTAAGCTTTGTATTCATAGGTCTGTATGGATAGTGTGGCTTTGCTCAAAATGAGAGTGTCTATGCACACGTGCTGCATAGTTCCTTAAACCTCAGGAGAAAATGAATATATGCAATGCATGTGGTTATAAGTGTAACTGTGGAAGTTGCCCCAACAAACTGTTTTGTAATACATGATTTTTTAAATGTTTTACTCCAGGACAGAAAGAAGCAGAATCCATGTCAGTGTTTCTGTGAGAAGGAGAGCACTCAGGGCGAGAAAGTATAATGGTTATTGAAATGGATGTGCTGACACGTCAGCCTCTTCCCAGGGCTGCCTTTTTATCCATGGAGAGCTCCCAGAGGGACCAGTTGCCCCAGAAAATTCAGGGCTATGATGGGCAGCCAGCCTCCTACAGACCGTATTTGGGATTGTCACTGATACTAGCAATTTTTTCAGAAGGATATGAGGGGTAGGTAGTGCCTGAGTTCAGGAAACTGCTGTCCCAGAGGCTTTGGTGACTGACTCAGTGACTCATTGGAGCACCTGAGCAAACCCCAGATCTGCTGTGTTAGTTCATCCAGGCTGTGCTATGGCAAGTTTCTTCTTTCTTTTATGAAAGAGGAGGAAGAAATTAGTTAAAACTCCTTGCCATGATATGCCTGAAGTACAGGTGTTTGGGGAACGTGTTTCTTACATCTTTTGTCTCTGCTAAAGTGCAAGTTTACACAGGGATAGTCACTTACAGTGAAGTTCTGAGGGTGTTACCACTCATTTGATTTCTCAAATGATTGAAAGATCTTTTCTATTGAAGAAAAATGATCAGAGAAGATGAAAACTTTGTCACTGTTGTCACTTCCTCCACCACAGGAACTGAATCCAGCCCTTGGCCAGCACAGGACGCTGCTGTTGCCTGCTCTGGCACGATGCTGCCACGCTTCCCAGGAGACAGCCCTGAGCACTGACAGTTAAGAGTTGTCCAAAACCAGACAGTGGCATTGGAGCCTAAATGACTCACAACTGAAATGCTTTAGTCTGAAATTCCTCCCTGATGTCATTCTATCAAAACCAATTAATTTGTCCTCCTGAGCCAGCATACTTTGCCAGATCTATTTGGCTTGTCACTGTTGCTTGAAAATGGTTTTAGAACAACTCCTCTTCCCACTCCTTCCAGGCCTGTGTTCAGAGAGCATGGTCAATAGGCAAGCCTTGTTATTAGGGAAAGAGATGTCCCAGCCTAGAAATTTGCACTCCACCTGAAGATATTTTTTATTATATATTAACAGTGGGTCTAATAAAGCTGGAAGGTTTTTGGAGACAATTTTACCTGTCTGAATTTGCTACTTTTTGCTTGCATCAGATTCTGCCAGCTGTTAGGAATGCTGTATTCTCCAGAGAAGGGAAAGCAGTACTTGTATGACTCTTTTCTTAATTTATGTCTTTAAGAAAATAATCTGGAACATTTACCTTTACACTGATAGTAGTGTTAAAAGAAAAACAAAATCTCATTCACCAAGGTCCACAAACATTTGGCAGCAAAAAAGAAGCACTGGATGGCTTGGCAAATGGCAGCCTGACAAAGTCCCTTCTCGCTCAGTCACTGGTTCAGATCTAGGCTGGATCAATATTGATGAGCTGCTCTCTCTGGGGCAATGTGGTGTAGCTACCCAATATGAGCCAAGTGCTGCTGGAGAATGAGTGGTCCTCCCACTTACAGCCTACCCTGCTGCTAAGCTAATCTGCAGTCTCAAAGGCAGAGCTCTAGGTTGGAAAGCAAGTGGGCTGAGAGAAACACAGGGAGGATTAGGCAAGTGTCAGAGTGGGGCTGACAATCTCTCCCTGTCCGTATCACACTTTAAATTTGTTATTTCTATTGGTGTCAGTGTCCCATGGAGAAGGTGCTGTACAACTTTGTCTTACAGGCAGGGAGAAAAACTGCTTTTCCCCCTCCTTTCTTCCCAGACAGAATTAGCTCGAGTGAATTTCCAGGAGTTACTCCAACTGAACACTGTAGAAATAGGGAAGCCTTTGTTTAATGCAGTTCTTCAGCAATGCCATTTCTTGTGATTTATGTCACTTTACAGTGCCACATGAGTCACTGTGTAATGTATATTGACTGGAGACATTGTAGTGTTACTACAATGCTAGAGTCAAAGCAAAGTTACTGAACAAAGTATTTACATTATTATTTACAAAGAACTGAACTTGGCTTCAGAAACCAGGCATGTGTGTGGGTGAGGGTTTTTGTCCTTGGGCCTGGTGTTTCTCTCCACAGGCTTCAGTTTTAGTCTCTTTAGGCTTCTAAGAAGCAGCAGTGCCCTGCCAGGCATTTCAGGTGCTTTTTCCCTGTATTCCAAGAAGGAATAGAAAAACATAATGCTAATGCTGAAGCAAACAGTGGACTGAAAAGTTTTGGCAAGAAGTCATCCTTCTATTCAAAGAGCCATGGCTCATGGTGGGGGGTCAGGTCTGTGCTGATCTTGGTGCTCCTCGTGTCTTTCTGTAATGCAATGCTGCATTTCCCTTGTGGAGAGGGAGATTGCTGTTACATGTGGTAATGATGTTATTCTTATTGCATTCGTGTGTTGCACTGCTGTAGAGACCTTGAAAATATACATCCAGCCATCTGATCCACTTTTTTTTTTGTACTATACACATTCACTTATTCTTCAGCTCTGAGGCATATTGACTTAATTCCCTCTGTTTTCTAATGCTGTTTGTGGTTTAATCACACCCCCAGGAAGAGGTGTAATTATTAAACCACAGGAAAGTTAATGACTGGTATTTGCTCTTCAGCAAAACCCATTTTGGTGTCCAGAGTTTGGCATGCCATGCAATGGGAAAACCAGCTTGGAGACATGATTGTCAAACCACACATGGTTTTCCAGTGATTTTTCATGTCCCAGTTATAACAATAGCTTTGTTGGTTGTATTAGAAATCTGTGCTTTTCCAGTCAAGCTGTGCAGTGCTTCCCATGCAGCAGAAGGTAGTACCTGCCTAAAACTCCTCCCTGGAATTATCCCAGGTTTTAAATGAGGGATGGGTATTTCACCAAATGCAAACTAGGTTTTACATAAAATTTGCATACCTATGTAAATGTTGCCTAGAGTAATTGTCATTACACAAATGCATAATTCAGGGTTTTTTTGTTAAATCAAGAGCTTCTAATGTACTTTGCTTATTGTGTATAAAATCCCTAGGAAATTGGCTACCAATTGCAAAACCTTCTCTATACTTAAGGGATTTCCTGGCACTTGCAATAGCAGTTGGTTATTAGTAGCTCTCTGTATGTCTTATGAATTCTGTTTAAATAAAGATCTGCTAAATGATACTAAATCTTATATTGTCCAAAAAGAAAGGAATCAAACCCATTCCAAAGGAGCTTTTTTGTTTTGGTTGGTATTTTATTTAGGAAATGGTGATCTGGAATCACATCTCTGCTTTTTGTCTATGAGGTTCATTAAGTGATAAGAGCAAAAAGAGCTCAAGAATGGGGCCAGTTTAATCATCTTTGTTAGTCTCCACACAAAGTTGGCAAACCAAACAAGAAATTTGTGAGCTATGATCGCCTGAAGAGCCGCTGGACTGATCCCTCATTGTTTGCATGTGGCTGAGCTGCCCCTGATGTTGCTCTATCACCCAGTCAAGACAGTAAATCAGACACTGGAGACACTTTCTGTGTGGGTTCAGAGTTTTGCTTTAGGAGTGGGCCTCTTGTGCAGGGATCGTGCTTTGTTTAGTATGTATGAAGTCAGAAGGTAAAGAGGGAAGGATATACTAGTGTCAGATAATTTGAGGAGTAATTGTGTGATATCAGGGAAAACACTCATGGAACAGGTGCTATTCTGTGTGAGTAAAGGCAGCATCAGAACTGCAATGAGTAAACTCAAAACAAGCCTGTCAATTTAAAGGGACTGGTTAATAGTTCTGGAAATCTAGGATTAATGATATTGTCTGCAGTGAAAATGAGCATGATTTGCTTTCTGTTTCATAGAGCTGAAAAAACGAATTCAGCTGCAAAATTACTTAGTTGAACCCTGATAGTTCTGCTTCTTGAGCATTTGTGAGACTTCTACTCTTACTGTGTGTGAAATTCACTTTCCTCGCTTTCAAGAAGTTTAGTCTGAGCTTTATCACAGAATCTCAGAATGATGGGGGTTGGAAGGGCCCTGCAGAGCTGCTGCAGTCCCAGCCCCTGCTCAAGCACGTTCCCCTTGCTCAGGGGGCACAGGAACATGTCCAGGCAGGTTTGGAAACCTCCTGAGAAGGAGCCTCCCCACCCTCCCTGGGCAGCCTGGGTCACTCACTCACACAGCAAAGAATCGTGGTTTTCCAGAGGAACCTCCTGTGTTCCAGCTTGTGCCCATTATCCCTGGTCCTTTCACTGGGCACCACAGAACAAAAACTGACTTCATCCTCTTGACACTCACCTTTTAGGTATGTGTAAGCATAGATGAGGAACCCTGTCAGCCTTTTCTTCTCCAGCCTAAACAATCCCAGGGTTTGCAGCCTTTCCTTACAAGTGAGATGTTCCAGTCCCCTCATCATTTTAGTAGCCCTATGTTTATATGGGAATGCTCTTAAAGTTTAGTTTCTGTAGGCCAACTAAACTAACTAACCAACTAAAGGGCTGGTTGAGTGTAAAGATCACACATGATCTGGATGCTGGAGGATCAGGTTTTGGGATAGCTTACCTCAGCCCAAATACCTCATCTACCTCCTCATCCTGGCAGCTTAGTGAGGACAGGCAAAGTGTCCCCATCACCTGCAAAATTTCCTCACTGTTTAGATCCATGTGAATTGCACCAGTGAAGGTGATCCTCAAAGTGGGCACTTCTGCTGCATGTTTGCTTTGGCGCTGGCGGGGCCGAGGGGCCTGCTGTGCAGTGAAGCTGGATGCATGCTGTCAGAGCTGTGCAGCTATGCAGAGACCTACCTTGACAAAATCAAATGATTTCCCAGTGAAAATGTGCATGGCACGGGAATTGTTTCCATGTTTTAGGGAAGATGAAAACGAGGAATGTGCTTTTGTTTTTGTACAAATGAGGCTCAAAATAAAAGAATGCCACTGGGGAGTAGGGAAGCAGTTGTGCAGTTACAAAGTTTGAAACTTGATTTTGAAGCAAGAGAACGTATTGGGATTTTTTTTCCTGCTCTATAAATAACTCTTGGCAGGCAGAAACAACCTTGATTGCATGAGATGAAGTAGAGCAACCAGCAGGCTCTACAGCAGAATAAATGGCACTGTGCCAAGAGCTTCATCAAATGAATAATAGCTTCCACTTGACAATCAGTAAAGTGCCTCTTCTCCTGTGGATTTAGTTTTTAATGATGATTAGAGAGGATGGGCCCCTAAAATTTCACTGGTAGAAATGACCTTCTATTAATTTCTGTTACTTGAAATGCTGAATTTCAAAGCTATTTTACAGCTGCAAAACCAAAGACACTGACATAAAGGAACTATTATCTTTGTAGCAACAAGTACTAAATTTGTCATTGATTAACAGAGACTTTTTAACTTAACGGTCCTTCTGTTGGCTATGTCCCTTACAAGATGTTCTAGGCTTCCCAGATTGCCATCCTTTGAAAGCAAAATGTTTGTCAGAGTGTGAAAGTGTATCTTGTGGACTAGAAACTCTTTCTGTACTACTGCCTTTTTCTAATTTAATTATTTTTTTCTGACATTTAGTGGTTATCATTGTGGGTAGCAGAGGGCTCATTTCCATGTGTGTGGCACGGGCGAGCCCTTCCCAGGTGCGTGTCTTCAGGGTAAGGTAGGTGTGCCTTGTCCGTGGGCTGCCTCACCGACAGTCAGAAAAAATAAGTAAATCCCAGTTGTCATTTTTCCCCATGAAAACGGAACCTTCCCCACGCTGCTGACAAAAGAAACAGTGATTTTAATGCAGAAGGAGTTTAAGTGCCTTGAAAACCTGCAGACATATCCCGTGCTGCCTTTCATTGGTTTGGTTTGGTTTGAAGTGAAGTTGTAGAAAGAAACTTTGACAAATGCTGTTAGGCCTTCCTGATGCTGTTTTAGTGAGGAGTTAAAACAAAGGCTGATTAGGTGTCACTTCTTGATTAAAATGTAGGAGCAAATTGCAGTCTGGTCTAGGCTTCTGTCCTTGGGCTGCTACTGCTGATAGGTTGGGACAGCACGTACTGCAAAGCGTTTAGTAATGTAGTGTAATTTTACCAAGCTGTAAACCACTTTGTACCATCACCTCAGGGTCTGCAATGTCCCAGAGGTGCCCAGGAGCCAGGAAGTGCCCCTCCTGACACTGTGCAAGTGTCTGCACCCACAGGGATGGCTGCCTGGTGCCTGTCACCCCTCGCTCACTGCAAAGGACAGCAGAGGTGAGGAGCCGCTTCTCCAGCCCAGCTGTGAGCTCAGAGTGGCCACAAGCTGCTGCAGGGGTGACCCCAGGAGGGATTGGCTCCCGGGGGACCCAGACAGCCCTCAGTGCTCCCTGCAGGAGGGAGAAAAACAGAGACATGAGAGTAAGAAAGAAGGACCAAGTACTAAGTAATGATTCTACAGCGTAAAGCTGTTACTGAGGGAACAAAACAAGTGCTTGAGGGAGACTTTTTTACATCCAAAGGGGGTTTCAGAGTGCTATCTCTTGTGTGCCAGACTGTGATGGAGCCTTAGCAGGGGACAGTGAAAGGAGCACTGTAATGGGAAATTTTTGTCAGTGTAGGTACTCAGGCTTGTCACACACAGGGATGTGACTGTCTTGGTGTGTATGGCTGGAGTACCTGTACCATGAGCTCCCTGTGTTTGCCTGAATTGTGCTAATAGGAAGCTTGGATAGCTATTGATGGTACTCAGAAGAATGCTGTAGACAAAAAAAAAATCATAAGAAAAGACTTAAGATCACTATCCAGACTTCATAGAATCATAGAATCATAGAATGGTAGGGGTTGGAAGGGACCTTTAGAGATTTCCAGGTGTATGGTTAGGGTGTGTGGGACCACTGGAAATACTACTTAAAAAAAATGTCAGCCAGTTGTAACCACTTGCTTAGAATATTTCTGAATGTTTTGTCCTGAATTTATCTTTTTGGTTTGGTTTGGTTTGGTTTGGTTTTTTTGTTTAGTATTACATTTTAACTATAGGTGATCACATTTTCATAGTGAAAAATTTGCTTTGGCTGAAGAATGGGAAGTTTTAATTCTGACTGTTGAAACTGGATCTTTAATTGGATCGTTGGAACTGACAATTTGTCATAATGAAACCTTTTCCCTACGTTAAAAATCAGTGTTGATGAATCAGCATAATAAAAAAAAATCCAAAACATTTCTCTAAAAAGCCTTGGCAAGGATATAAGAACACAGAGCAGAGCATGCAAGCACAGGTAGTAATGTATTTAATTGTGTACCATGGGAGTTGGGATTTTCTTCAGTTTTATCATGAAGGAGAATTATTTTGCACATCTTTTCTGTAGATACTTGTTTTGGCTGCCGTTGTGTGTTGCATGGTATCTTTTGTCACAACAACAAAATAACTCAAACTGGCCTTTTTGGAGTAAGAACCTTGTGTTTGCATGTTCAGATGTTGGGTGGTGTGAACCTTGGCTAATATTTGCACAAGAGGTGCTTTGCCTGCGATAGCTGCTGTTGTGGAACCACACGACATCTCTGTGAGAGCATGCTGAAGAGAACAGCAAGAGCAAGGGTGAGGTGCTGGATTCCCCTGCAAAGCAAGCGGCTGGGGGGCGCTCTAGCTCTCCCTGGGGCTGTGGGAAGGCCTGGAGGAAGAGAGCTGTGCCCTTTCCTGGGTGGTGGAATCAGGACAGTGGTAGAAGGGCTGGCAGTGTGGCATCTGTCTGGCTGAGGGCCATGGGCACTGGAGGAACTAGCGGAGTGCTGGAGTGAGGGTTTTGCCTGTGTGTTTGTTAGGATACAGCAATATTATCAGCCATTAATGATTAGCCTCAGCTTTTGTACGCATCTTTTCTACCCAAGGTCTCAGCAACTTGTGATCATAACTGGGCAATCTGTAGGTTGCCAGCAGTCACTGTCTGCAGCACCCAGATGTGACAGGGAGTTGCTCAGAGCAGCATCCACTGGCATGAGCTGGCAATGATGGGACATGGTGACAGTGCATCACCTTCACCACAGCTCTGCTCACAGACCTGCAGGGTATGCCTCCCACCAGTCTTTGTGATGGGATTCCAATCTGGTTTTTTTTCTCTTTTAGCTACTATTATAATTATTATTAAAGCCTTGCACAACTATATTTTGATGATTATTGTCAGAAGTTGTCTTTCAATTAGCAGGTAGTGTCCTATCACTTAATCTAGAGTTCTCTCGCAGATGATATGTGATCAGCTAACATTGCCTAAATTATATTTCTGTGCTATCAGGCATGTACTCCAGGGAATTTTCACTGAAACTATTTCAGCTCTTAGAAGGTTTGGAGAATACAATAGAATATCCAAAGCTGATAACACTGAATTGCTTTTGTTAGATGCCACAACACTTAAAATATAATTTCCTGCTTTAAATTCAGGGGAATATGGCACTGCCTTGGACATTGCTCTGCAGTAACTATTAGTAAATGCTTCTTTTACCACAGCAACCTGTGTATGACCAAGATAACGGCAGGCAGCACTGAGACAATGATGTGACCTTGGTTAGCGGTTGATGGTCTGGGAAGGAAAGCAGAGACAAAGAAATGTCCAGAAAATCAGGTAACACTAATAAGAGGGACTTGTTTTCTTCTCTCAACAGACAAAAGCTTTGTAGCATATACAGAAGATCTACAAGGTTCATACTCAATCAAGAAAGCAGCAAGAGGAATGTTTTCATAAAGTCCCTCTTAGTGATGAATGTGCTTTGCATACTCATGCATCTTCAAGAAAATATAGCATTTTACTTAGAAATGCATGACCCATTTGTCCTTTCTTTTGTGGCTTCCTTCATTATATAAGGACTTTCCAGTATTTACAGTGGGGCTTCAGTGTAAATGCTAGCACTGTCAGGACATGCTTGTTAAGGCTCTATCAGCCCAGAATGTCTCAAGGGCAGTAACATTGTCCCTGGAGCTTTAAATTGCTGTGCATCTGTGAAAGCCAAATAAAGTGATGGATAATACCCTACCAGGGATGCTGCCAAAGACTCTGAGCCAAATTCAACCCAAATATGTTAAAGTTTGAGCTTATTTTTTAAAGTTAATGAGTATATCTCTAACTCAAGACAAAGACAAGAGCTGAAACCAGATAAATGTGGCTTCAAACCACTAAAATTTCCCCTGTGATTTTTTTTCTGTTTAGTTGAATAAAATAATTAAAATGCTCTATAGGAATTATGAGATTTAAAGTGTTTTATTCCAGCAGTGGAGTCTGTATAATTTGTAGTATATGGAACTCACAAAGGGGTCAAAATAATTTATTTCAGGTATTAGGAACATAAATTAGCTTTAGAAACCTTCCCCTTGAGCAAGTCTTATGATTTCATCTGTTGTAAAATAATTAGACTAATCTGATAGGCTGTGCCACAAATATAAATGTATTTTTCAGGTGATAATTCATAATTTCTCACAAGAAATCTAACTTTTTATAATCATTAAGAACAACTGCCTTTATTTTTGTAGAACAATCTTGACTCTTCCAGACTCCATTTTCTATCTACTTTAAAGACAAAAATGATCACTCAATTGTTTTAAAGACTTGTCAAGTCCTCTGAAATCTCAATATGCAAGAAGAAGGAACTATGGAGCCAGCTTTTCAGAGCAATCCTACAACAGCTTCCTCAGCTGGAAACAGACACTTACTGGTGATGCAAAAGCTTCTTTTATAACACTGCTTATGAATCTTGGCTTCTCCAATACTGTGTTCCTGAAAAAATGCCTAAAAACTTGTTAGACCTCATCAAAGATGGAGTTTAATCCTTTCTGTTCACAAGTGAGCATGTCTTGCTATGAGACAACTGGCTAAAATATCCTAATAGTTTCCTGAAGTCAGTATGAATTTGTGTGAACTGGTGAACTGTAAAGCTGTAGTATCTAGCAAGTAGGATGGAACAATAGCTATTCCAGTATTCCCAAGGAGCTCTGAGTAACAAATGAACATGTTCAGGGCTCTGCTTTGTTATGATGGGAGTAAAAGTAGACATTCATTGTGAAATTTCTGATCAGAACTTGCTGCCCTTACTCTTGCTGTGGTAATCACAGTGATTATATTTCCCCAGTATCATCATACTGATCTTTTCAAAAATGTGAAGGCAGTACATGATGCAGCTTAGTGACTCATCCCAAAGAAAACAATGCTTAATTATCTTTAATAAAAGCTGCATTTTTCAGGAAATTTTAGCCCCATAACGGCCATGTTGAGGCAATCTGGTATTTAGCAGTGAATGAAGCCCCTTGAGTGATGTGCATTTGCCACAACATTTGGGGAAGAACGGATGGATCCCTGACTGCCCACATCAGTGGGTGGGTCTCTGGGGGATGCTCAGCCCTGGCCCACCCCTGATGCTTCTGAGTTCCCCATTTAATCCCTGTTTTTGCCTGTGTTTTACTGTGCATTTCAGTGAGAGGACAGCAATGAGCTGTTAGAAAACCCTACTCACTATAGAAACCTGCAGCCACTTGAAGACCTGCTAAAATTCAGGCTAATTATTTGGTGATTAATTAGATGGCAGAGGTAAAAATGCATATCTAGGACCCCCACTGATACCAGGGTTGTAATGAGCTGAGTTCTGCTGCTTGTGGCTGTGATGAGCTGGCACCTTTGTGCTAGTGGGAGACCTACCTGTCACTGTGTCCATATTCTAAGGTTTCCCAGATAGCTGAGAAGTCCTCTGCCCTTTTCTCAGTCACAAATGTGACTTGTTTGGCAGCAGCAATGTTTTACCTTTTTTTGCTACAGTAGAAGCAGATGTCTTTGTTCTCCAGACACAGCTGGCTCTTCCTGCTCCTCGAACTTCCCTTTACCTCTCCCTGAATGGTACCATCCCCTGAGTGAGTTCACTGAGTGAAAAATACAGTAAAAGTTTTCCCAATTAATAGAGAAGGAACTCTGATAGTTCTTGCAGGTTAGGTCAACTGGAAATAATATGGCCCCAATCTTAAAACAGCATGTAGTCCTTGTCCCTGAGTATTTATGAATTCTACTCTAGGCTTCCTGGGCCACTGCAGTTTGTGATAAAAGCACAATGAATGGACTGAGGTTATACTCATGATGCTGCCTGCAAAGAACAGTAGGGACTGTTTTAGTCACTGCTCCACACTGGCAGCAGCACATATCCATGTTGGCCCAGCAGCACGGTTAGGTGTTACTACTGGAGTGCCTGCATTGATAGAAGCGAGTTTGGAGAATGCTGCCTTCCCTTCTGGGGCGTTAACTAGTGCTCATGTCTCTCTGTGAGGGAGGGAAGAGCAAAACCACAGACTTGTTTCCCTAACCACTCCTTTTGCTTGACACTGATTCATAAGTCAGGGTATATGCTTCCTTCTCTGCTTAAACGGGACTTCAGTATGTGTTTAAGGTTAAGTACATGCTTAAGTCCTTTCCTGGATTAGGAACCATTGAAAATAGTTGAAATATCTTGTGTAAGGGTGTGCAAGCCAAATGGATGGTTGGCATGGCAACGGCTAAAAAAATTCACCACTGCAAAAAGCTGGAGTACAATGAGGAGAGGAATGCTTCTTCCCACCTTGCTTGTCTAGCTGCTAGCTTCAGACATGCCCAGCCAGACTCTAGATCCTTCTAATCACTGAAACATGGTAAGCTTTTACACCTTGCTCAGTGTTGGATGAATTGTTAAAGACATCAGTGTCTCTCTCTTTTTGAGTTGCTTTTGCTCATGACTTACATTTATGTAATCTCCAAAATTAGCCTTCACTCAGGTTTCTTTTGTAATTGTTCCTGCCTATTAATTGTGTGTGGTTATTAATAGCTTTGTCTCTAGCCAAATATCCAGTACAGCTCCAACTGGTTCTCAAGACCACCACTGTATGTCCTTCTAAACTGATGAGTTGGCATGCTTTATAAACACGGTTGTTGTGTTTGCCTAGCACCGTATGCAGAATCATAGAATATCCTGAGCTGGAAGGGACCACTGTCCCACTCCTGACTCCACACAGGGGAACATAAAAGTTAAACTGTATATCTAAGATGGTTGTCCAAAGACTTTTTAAACCCTGCCAGGCCTGGGGCCATGACCACTTCCCTGGGCAGCTTATTCCAGTAACAACAATATTTTACTCAGGCTGTTGATTTTGGTGGAATATTGTACTCCAGAAAATGACTTCAGCAAAGCACTAAGCAAAGCTTTACTTAGATTTCCTTATTTAAGTTGTCCTTTGTAATATATTCTACACACACAAAGAGAACCTTTTACCATTTTTCTTTGCAGAGAACTTTTAAAGAGAGTGAATTTAAAGCCAAGGTTGCTTTTAAGGCTGAGCCTGTGGGATAGCAATATTGGCTCAGCTTCGCTCCTCTCCTGGCGATACCATGCAGCCTTCAGTTAGTCTGGAGTGACAGCTGACAGGCACGAACTGTTATCACCTGAGAAGCATCTATAAATTCTCCAAGATCTCTCTGCTCTCAAATAGGGAAGGTGGAAGAGATATGCTGAGTCCTGTAATTCATCTCTGCAGGGTTCAGGTGCAAACAGCTCCTTTTAAACATGGGGTTTGTAATGCTGTGTGTACACTACTGCGAATAATAACACAACTGCAACTGGTTTTCTTTCTTACTGTTCATTCCTTTATTTTTCCTTTGTAGTGTCCTGTAGCAAAGATAAACTCTTACATTTGCACTGAGAAACAAACACACAGATAAAACCTCTCATAGCATCAGTAACTAATAAAATTATTATGATTGCAGCACTCAGGAATATATAGCCTAACTTCAAAAGAAATGCTTAGTGTTAGCTGACAATGACCGTTTTGTTCAGATGTTAATGTTTTAACACTGAGAAGGAAATAGGTGCCTAGCAGTCAAAAATGCTGAATGAACAAAATTGTGCAGGAGATGCTGCGATGAACAATGCTGTCATGACCTTGCTGTTTATTAGGCTGGGTTTGCAATACCACAGTGTTTTGAAAAAAAAACATTTCCATATGGGTTTTGGTGTGAGATTTTACTTTCTGAACATATCTCCCTTGGTTTGTCATGGTTTTCGCTGTCATGGAGCTATGAGTAGGAAACTGTCCATTTTCAGCTGATTGCCAGAATGTTCACATACTTAAGGCTATGCACTTAAAATTGATTTATTTTGTGGGTATGAAATTGCAGTTACAAAGTTGTATTGAATAGTCATCATTGGTAAAGAAAAAGCTCAGGCTCACTGCAGAGAGATTAAGTACCTCTGAACCCATGGGCTTTGGTCAGAGTGAGGAAATAGGGAAACATCTTCTGTCATACCAAGAGAGAGGGCCTGGGATATTGTCAGCCTGCTAGGAGACCTCAATTTCATGCTGAGTATGGTGATGTAGGTGCTAAAGAATGTTTGATGGACCGTTCTGAGTAAGGCTGAAATTGCTGTTCTTGCTGTGGTCCTTCAGTTCTCTCTGTTGGTTAGCCAGAGTACCACCATGCTGTGTGTCACAGGAGTCGGAGCTGGACTGCTGGTAGTTGCAGCTAGAGGCTAGCTTCAAAGACCTATGTGCCAATGCTTTTCTGCAGTTTCTTGCTGGACTGCACGTGCCTTGGGGCACAGGTAAGGTGTGGAGAATGGGCTTGTGTTTGTTCAACAAGCCAAAGACTCTGGATGTCAAAATTGAGTCTCCTGTTGTAGCATGACTTCCTGTGCACCCACCGGTAAATCACTTGGTTGGTCGCTAGGCCTCAGTTAATGTTCTGCAAAATGGTGCATGACCTCACCTCTTAGCAGTGTTATAAGGAAAAAAGATACCAGATATGGTGAGTTGTGCAGCTTCTGCAGCAACGCAAATTACTACCCAGGTCCTGGAACCACAATGAGGCCTCCCCTGAGTCCCCTGGGCATTTTGCTTCTGCTGATCATAGCAGGAGTTCACAGTCACTCATCGCAGAGGAAAGGTTCAGATGAACAACTGTGTATTTCTTACACTCACTTTCATCTGTCATCTTTGCTCAATCTCACAGCATGATTAAGTCATCCAGCAATGAGTTGAAAGGGCTGGTTTTGTAATTAAGACTGGAACACATGGCTGAGTTTTCTTTTACCTGTTGCAGAACATGAAGCATAGGGCATGTAAAACATGAATTGAATGTAAACTTCCAAGAGGAACTGAGTAATCATGTCAATGATACTGCCTGGAGCTTGTTTGCTTGCTTTTGATGCAGCTATAGGGTTACTAGTGGATTGTTCACATCCTTTTGACCATTGTGATCCTAGAGTTTTGATGACATTTCCTTTCACTATTTCTCTTCTATTTATTTCTAACAGTGCATATTTTTTTTTGTTTGCTTAAAGGAGTTCTAGTCATCTTTTTCCCTCAGATTCTTTCTGAAAAAATCAAAACTGAAAAGAACAGTCTTGACACCATTTTGACTCCAGTCTTTAGCAGATATTGTGTAAAAATACAGTGTGAAAAGTGTAAGCTCACACTATTTACATCTACAGTAAACAGCTGATAATAATGGACTGCAGTGTTGGATTTGTTACCTTTGAGTACCAGTTGCCTTTTGCAGCTCAAACCCCACCGTTTACAAATGTGTGACTGCTGGGTTTTTCTGGGTTAGTTTTTGTTTGTAGATGCACATGTTGGTACCTCGTAAGCTTTCCAGAATGATCTGTAACTCCAGATGGTATTTTCCTGGGTAAGCAGCAGAGACCTCAGGGTAATTCCGTGTTACACGGTTAAGTGTCAGCAGGTACTCAGTGCCTGTGTTTGGTGCTAAGATGGTACCCTGCTTTGTAAGGTGATGAGGCTGCAAAGTCTCCTCCTGGGTGACCCTTGGGTTCCCCAGCTTGGCCCTCACAGTGCCCCATCACCACCATGGACACAATTCTGACTGAGACACAGGTTATCCTCTGTTAAGGAGATGGGCTTTGTAAGAGCTCAGCCTACTTCAAAGACCTCACTGAGAAGTTTCAATACCTGATGCTTGCAAAGCAGCAGCCTGAAGCTCTGCTCTGAAGATGTCTTCACAGAGCATGGTGCCAGTGCAGAAGAACTGGGTAAGACAGTTGTTACTAGCATGCTGAAAACAGCTGCTGCTTTTTGTGTATCACAGTCACTCTTTCAGGTTAAAGCTCATGTTAAAAGACATCTGCAGTTTAATGTATTGAAAGACAGACAAAGTACAAAAAAGAAATGGTGAATGTATTTAAAGTTGCACAGAGAACCTACTGGAAAGTGAAAGACAAAAATCAAATCTACCAAGTCCTGGGCCTCAGCTATAGTCACAAACCCATTTTACTCTGCTTTATTTATATTGTTATTAGGAGCTGATTTATTAAAATCCCTAAAGATCACAGTGTTCTCTATAGTAAAAAAAAATGAGACAATGCAACAAGCTATTGTCTGCTATACTTGCCATAATCTGATAGAATTGTTTGTGCTAGCATTTATGTTTATTTATACACTTAGGAAACTCTTTTTGTAGTTTAACTTTTGCTTGATGCAGTTGTACATTTTCAGTCAAGTAACTAAACTTTGATATCCCACTGCAATCCACCATCTAGTTTCAATTTACTTCAGGAATGACCTCAGCAGGAGGAGTGTTTTGGTACAGAACCGAGGGTCTGTCTGTGTGGCAGTGTGCCTTGCTTTGGCTCCACCAGCGCTCAGGTTGAGTTTGGTGCTGCCTCAGACACTAGGAGAGGTGTGTTCTTTTGTGGTTGTTTATTGATTGTTTCCAGGACATGGATTTAAACTACTGATGCTATGGAAGAATTAAGAGCTATCCTTATTAAAGTCATACTAAAGATCTGACAGATTTGCAGAACAAAAGCAATATTTATGTTTGTGACATTTCCTCTCTTGATTTTGTCCTTCATCCTTTTTCTGGTTATGAAGGAAATTCTGGTTCTCCCTTCAGAAGGACCCTATTCTCAGGTAACAGAGATTCCTGATCTAGGAGCTCCATCTTCATGTTTTACAGCCTGTGAGTGTTGAATAGCCACTTTCTGAACCTAAGTTGAATGCATTTCAACTGTTTTAATTACCATCACTAAAGCCCTTTGCTGCCACAGTGAAAAGTTAACTCAGGCTGTGCTTCGATCTAGTTCTCTTAGCACACAGCCAAGATAACCAGCATAAAGTCATGAACTCCGGGGAGAGAGACCTCAACTTCTACCTCTCAGTTCTTGGGTTTTTATGTGGAAAAGTTACACTTTCCAGAGTCACAGCACAGTGCTGCTGCCAGGAAAACTGATTTCCTTGACATGATTTCTACCCAAGGTTAATAGTATTGCACTTTTTTTGTTGTTTAAAACTAACAAATAACAAATAACAGCATTATCCATGCACTGGGACCTGGATGTCTGAATTACAATGTCAACAGCCTCAGCTTACTTCTGTGGAGTGAGCTACAGTTACCAGACCCCAAATTACTCTTTCTGCTTCTGCTTTTGCTCAGATCTCTCCTGTGCTGCTTTTCTTGAAAATTAGTCCACCAGTCCTTTCCATTTTTCCTTTGAGCCTGTTCTTGAAGCTACTGTGGACATAACTGTGTGAACTGGGGGTGCTCACACAACTGCTTTGTTTATTCATGGAAGTTGAATGACCTAGGCTGCAAATAGTGAAGACAGATAATAATCATAAATCTGTGGGTTTTTTCAACCATTTATTTCTGTCAATGTGAAGAATTTGGGGTTTGATTGAGGCACCTTGGCGTGTTTGGGGCACAGCAGAGATGAGTGTCTTTTTTTTAGCTCAGATTTGGAGATAGGTTTTGTTTCTCCACATGCTGCTTTGATTTATTTATCTTTATTATTTGCCTCTTGATTTAAAAAAAAAAAGTTTCTGTCTTTGTACTTTCTGACCACAGAATACACAAGTGTTGGAATTTCTCCATGACAGAAAGTTCAAACTGAGTACAAAGATTTCTTCTCAGAAAATGGCTGAAGAAATTTGTTTTACAGTGTGCCCTGAAGATCAACAGACCTGTGTCATCATCAGTCAATGACAGAAGATAATTTCAGAGTCTAGGGGCTGGGAAACTGCATCTTCTTTCCAAGAATTGTTGAATTCAATGTTAATGAACAATTAGATGGTATGGAAATCCCAGGATCTCTCAATATGGTCTCAATAAGGTCTTCAAGACCTGCCTGGACATGTTCCTATGCCACCTGATCTAGGTGAACCTGCTTCTGCAGGGGAGTTGGACTTGATGATCTCTGGAGGTCCCTTCCAACCCCTACCATTCTATGATTCTAATATCTGTGCTGTGTAAGATCTTAATTACGTTAAAACAGAGTGAAGGATGAGGAAAGATGTTTAGGGGACCTAGGCTGAAATGAGTCTGCTATTGACATACTTACTTGAAGAAACTATGCTATTTAGATTAACTTCAGTAAATTATAACCTTAGCTGAGAGATTTATAAAGATATATAAAAATATATTTGACACTTTAGACCATCTGAAATTTTTACTCTGAATTGGTTTTTTTTGGTTCCAGCTCTATAACAGTGCAAATCTTTGAGCACCCTTGATATGGGCTAGCTATACATCCTATGTATGCCCTCGTGGCCGAGAAGGCCAATGGCATCCTGTGATGCATCCAGNGAAAAAACTGTTTCACTGTGAGGTGAGGGAGCCCTGGAACAGGCTGCCCAGAGGGATTGTGGAATCTCCTTCCTTGGAGGTCTTCAAGACCCACCTGGACATGTTCCTATGTGACCTGATCTAGATGAACCTGCTTCTGCAAGGGGATTGGACTAGATGATCTCTAAAGGTCCCTTCCAACCCCCACCATTCTATTATTCTATGATTCTATTCCTAAAAAACTCTGCTTGAAAAATGGTTTGTATTTGACTCCGCAAAGAGGCTGGAGAACTCAACAATGATATTTTGCAGATCCTTGAAAGTTAGTGAAAGTGGTCAAAGAAAGGAAATGCAACAGTATATCACAGATTGGAGGTGAATAAGCTAGAACAGTAAATCCAAAATTATTGAGTGAGGGTTCATTACTGTGTGTTATGAGTGCTGTGGGATTACGAAAATGGGGCCGGATTCCCTGTGGTATGCTGATATAATCACAATGATTTTATCACAGCTATGTCAATATAATGCAAAGCAAAATGTGACCCTAGAAATGTTTATGATTAGGCATTAGTAACTCAAAGGAAACAATCAAATTGTATGGTTTCCAATGACACAAAGCTCCTGGAGAAGTCAGCAATTAAAACTGGTGTGTTCCCCTGAGGAATAACTTTGGCAGATGGCAATGTCAGGGAGCAGCATGGGCACTGCTCAGAGTACCTCAACCCATTACTGTTCTTTGCATCAAGGTCTTTGCTCCCAGAGATGACAGAGTTATGCCTGATGACACCACAGGGTTCAGTCCCACATGTGCAGATGAAGAGTGAATATGAAAAGGGAGTTATTCAGAATTATTCCAATGCTTTCAGCACCAGTGCTACTTTCATGGCTACCGCAGAGTTTTTGGAGCTTAGTTTTCAGTCATAGCTGTGCTTTTCCACACGATTGCAACAGTTGCAACAAACTATCTGTCACTTTGCAAGTTTTTACATTAAATTGGATGGTAATAAACCAAAATATTTTAGGAGACACATGCATGGCAGTTTTTTGTAGCAACATTACTCCATACCTCTCGTTCCACCAGTAATGGGATCTCAGAAACTGGCTTCTACTAGTTGTTACTTGTGTCTGTAGGAAGCTCAATGAAAAGAATGTTGACATGCAATTGTAGACACCTGTGGTTAACAACATCATTGATGTTACATGGTTGGCTAAGGCATATATGGTCTTATCTTACATTATTTTCTGGGGCCTGTGTAGGCAGTGACTGTTAAAGGCACTCAGGCAATATGTTCATTAGATCATTTAGTTGGCATCATAGGGGTCTCCTCACTAGGATGACCTATTGACCATTAGCATTACTTAATTGCTGCATATTCTTTTGGAAGGGTGCAGGCTAAGAAACCGTTACTTTTTCTATCAGATATTAACCAGAAAAGCTGCAACTGTAGGTGAGACAATGGATCACTCACAGTCTCAAAAGCAAAGATTCATGTTTGCTTAATGTTTTAACTCCCTGTGGATTGGTCAGTTTGGTGTGATCAATAACTTTTGCTCATCTGATACCCTGAACCTTGTCATTGTATCACATTTCCTCTCTGATTAAGATTGCCAGTTCTGTTTTTAAGCTGAAGTTAACTCCAGCTGGCATTACATGTCACTATGTACTGTGTTAGAAGCCTGTTTTAACCCCACAGAAAAATTTGTGGTACTGAGCACTAAGGTCCTGCTGCAGGTGTAAATGCAGAGTGCCTGCTCTGTGTGGTTAGGCTAGGTGGATGAGCTGTCAGGAGTCTGATCTGACTCATATTTAGAAGCACACTTCCCAAAATTGAGTGGTAGCCAGCCTGAGTGGCAGTGCTTCCATATGGGAGCAGACCCAGCAGCCAACATGCTGGCGCTGAGGAGGGAGCAGCCAGTCCCAAGCTCTCCTACCTGCAGAGACCCATCTGCATCTCCTGGGTCAGCACATCACCTCCGGTGAGAAATGACTGGGGCATTGTTCTCTGTCTCTCCCTTCCAGGCATTGACTTTCAGTGTGAAGAGGCACCTGAGTCACTGCAGGGGAGACAGAATGCAAAGTAGGGTGAAAGTTGGCTCCTTGGCTGTTGAAAAAGAGTGTTTGGCAGCCCTGCGATCTATTCCCAGTGTCTCATGCTACTACTGTACACTGCATAATGCAGAATAGAAAAGTTGTCTTGCAACCAGACCCATGAGGGAAAGATGTGAGGGTTTTTTTCCTGGGGAAGTGGCCAGGAGTTGAAGTTGGCAGCACCTGGCTTATTGTTACCTCTGGCTAGGTCCAGTAAAGCATATCAGCAATATGTTGTTTGTTAAATGAAAGTTTGCACCTGTGCCAGACTGCAAAAGTATGTGAGTCATCTTGCCAGAAATAGACCCTAAAAGACGGAAAGCTCATTACACTGTGTCAGGAATAAAGTTTGGACAGGAAACAGATTTTTTTTTTACCTCAGCTGACAAAGTAAACCCCTTGTGAAAAGAATTTGCAATTTCAAGTGGAAAATGTTGAAGGAGGGAGGAATGTACAAGTTATACCAAGAAACAGACTCACTTATTTGGCCCAAAATAAGAAGAGATCTTTCCAGCTGGTTGTGAGGGACTCAAAAGCAAGGCAGTGGTCAAAAACTAATAATCCAAGTTGTCTTTTCATTCCAGTTAGTATGAGTAATTTCCAAGTAGATTTTGGAGGCTCTATGGTACGTTATGAAATCTCTTTTGTGTGACAAGAGCAAGAACAAAAAGCAGATTCCAAGTTTGTCAGCCACAAATATCCATGTTTCACTGATGAAAACAAACAGAACGGACAGCTCTTTTGAACTTGGGTGTAGGTGTATACAATGAGCTCATGTGGATCCAGGTGCAGCCATTAAGGGAACATTTGACATAGCGAAGGGCCTTGAACTTCAAATGCTGGTACTTTTAGAAAGTTTGTTATTTAATGTAAATGTAAATACCAGGCAAGAAAGGGAATTGCTTTTTATAGCTTGGGAAGTAATGTGATTTCTCAATAATAAATACAGTTAACCATTTCATACACTTTGCACACGAGAAGAGTGTTTTAATGACGTGGAATCTGTGACATTATCCATCTGCACACTGATACATGATTCTGTGGCAATGTTGCCCACGTTTAGTTTTACCAAAACCCATGATTGAACTGTCTTCTGCCTTCAAAACATAACCTCCCTGCCTCTGAGGCTGTTCCCAGCTGTTTCTTGGTGGTCTTCTTGCCTTCATACCTCTGAACTCTTTCTTGGAACCAACATTAAATGTGTCAGCAGGTGCCAACTGAGCAGGATGGAGAGGGACCATGGCTGGCCAGCCCGTGGTGGAGGTGGTTCTGGAAGGAACTCTGGAAGCCTGCCTGGGGAGACACGGCCATGGCAGGGGCAGCTTTCCCATAGTCCCAGCAGGGACTTGGCTGGTTTCTCTCAGCTGGAGGAGTCCAGTGTAGCATGCCTGGTATGCTCCCTGTAAGGAAAAACTGATAGTTTGTGTTAATGAACATGCTGAGAACCAGTCTTGGATAAGGAAATTACTTTGGTTTAGGCTAAGCAAATATTAGTGCAGTATTAATAAGGAAGAGAGGCCTCCTCCTGCACTCCAAATTAATCTGTTTCAACATTCTAAATCAGTAATTAATTTTTTTTCTCTTTTTAAAAATTATTTCCAACTTTATCAGCCTCTGAAGTTGGTAAAAGGATTAAGGCAGTAAATGAGCTACCTTTGTAATTGTATTAAACATTGAGGACATCAGCATAGTTCAACATATTTGTGGGAGTTTATTACCTAAACTTCTTATGTTCTCACCTTCATTAACATTTTTAGATCTTGAAATGTATTTATCATATCTCTTAAATTCCTTTGTATAGGACCAGAAATGAATTACCTGAGGTCAAGTTCTGTTTATACAGTGGACTGTTCTTGCAGAATTTCCTTCTTGACTTAATAGCTTCCTTTTGGATGACATTTCTGCCAGAAAGAAGACAAATTGTCTGAGGTCAGTGTGCAGATCAGCTCAGAGTGTAGGAGGAAATTGTAGCAGATCCGCTAAATTGCAGGCGGTCTGGTGGCCAGCATCGGGCAAGCACTTGGACAGCCCAGGGCAGGCACTGTGGGGCTCAGCCACCTCCCTCTGCACCAAAGCTCAGTAAGAGCCTTTTGGCTTCAAATGTTGTCATGCTACAGTTTTGTTCAATTCAGACTGTTGCCGAGTCTGAGAATTTAAGTGGCATGATGACAGTGAATTAGATCAGCATAGCAACCCTTTCAGCTTCATGTTGACATGTGCAGTGGTCCCCCTGACTACTTGTGTTAATCCTAGCAATTACCTGCCTGTACCCAGAGTGGTCACGTTTCTCTGCGGATGTCACACAGTGTGATTTTGGTTTTTTCCCCCATCCATCCCACTCTTTCTTGCAACCTTCTTTGAAACCATTGTCTTGCAAGTAGCTGGGAGCTGAGCCTTTGTAGCTGAGTCTGCTCTTAGAATTACACAGTGGCTGTGATGTTGAATTTTTCTCCTGATGTAACACACCAGGGGACAGGGCTAAAGAAGCTGATGCAGATCCCATTATCCTTCTCTTGGTGAACTTGGTGCTGTTCCATATATGCGTGGATGTGATATAAACCACATTATGTTATACAAAAGACATTATCTATATGTTATATAGATAATAGTATTTGGTTTACCTATATACATAAAAACAAACAAATATTAGTTGATGGAGAATAGTTCTGCTGAAGTCAATGGCCTTATAGTGTATCAAATTTATGGGAGAGGAGCAATCAGGGCTGCAGGCACTGATTGGAGCAGCACCAAAACTGGTATATTTTGCAGATGTGCTTAAAAAGATGCTAAAACTTGGCTCTGTACATGTCTCACACTGTGCTCTGTTCCTTGAGGCAAAGATTAGCTTGTTTATCTGCAGCACTGCTTGTTCTAGCACCTTAGCTCTGTTTAAAGTGCACGGGGAGGAAAACCTAAAGCACAACTGTATCAGATTTAAAATGAGTTACCTTTTCCCTTTGCACGTTCTTCTATTTATTCTACATTCTACAAGACAAGAAGTATAAAAGTCTCCTTTTAATTAAGCTCTTTATCCTTTGAAGTGATTTTGGATTTTTTTTTTCCCATCAGTGATGTAATTTATGTAAATAATCATCTATCTATGAAAGGAGTGTGTCTGTCAAAAGCTAAAATAAAAAACATCCGTCATTTTGAAGTGATTAACATTCTCCAGATGTTTAAATCATCGGATTTCAGGAGTTTCCCTTTGTTGTGATAATGATATAGTATTCTGAACAAGAACGTTTACTTTTTTTGTATGGGTCAAACACAGATTTTTCACAATCCTATTAAAGCCTGCAGTTCATTGTAATTGTATGTGCAGATGAAAGCATATGCAGTTATTATTATTTCCCTTAATTGTAAACTGCTGCTGGTAATTGTACTGTAAAGCTGAAACAAAAGGACTTGAAAGAACCACCACTGCCCACTGATGTGATCAATTTAGAGATGTCAGGTTCGCGCAGAGATGGTTATCCCTGGCTGTTGGAGGACTAGTGACATGCTACCACCCTGCAGCCTGCTCCCCCCCCGGCCGTACAGTAGATGTAGCTGATAATATTAAGTGACAGTCCTGAACTGCTGTAGTCAAATGTGTTCAGCTTTAGACTTCAGGGAGGAAATAAAACACATATTCCTCCGTAATGCGATGTACCTTGTGGCTGATCAAGAGAGCTTTCCCCATCCTCCACCAAGTCAGCTCATGGTGGTAACTGGAGCCACAAAGCCCTGCTGCAAGTTACAGGGCAGAGGTGGGATATAGTCGAGGAAAATGGTTACACAGGAATGAAATGGATCCTTTCCTTTCCCTCCTGTATTCCTTGTGGGGCAACAACCTTCAATTCCTAAAAATAGCTAATGGATAAGAGAAATACCCAGAACTTGCGAGTCACTATGCTGGCAAACTGTTCTGAGAGCTGACAAAACACACCTGAATGAAACTTCGGGTGGGCTGCTGGATGATGGTGACTAGCTGACGTTTTCCAGTGTTTGTTTTTAACAAAGCCTCTCCTGAAATACAAATTGTGACAGAAATCCCTGGAAAAACAATAGCTGAGCCAGGCAAATAACTGGTTTTTCTTCCCCATGATTTCCCCAAGACATCAACCAAATGATTGTTCAAAATCTAATGTCTTTTTTTTTTTTTTTTTGTCGGTTGATGAAGAGTTCTTGTCAAATGAATAGATGCACCCTGCAGGAATGTGACGTGAGGTGGCAAAAGCAGGGGCTGGCTGTGAATGTGACTGTTGTTGCTCTCTGCCCTCCAACATCTTCCCGGGGTTTGTTCTGGCACCTAGCTGCTCAGCAGACTTTTCTGGGGAAGAGATACAAACCTTTCAGAGTGATTTCTTCCTTGTCCCACCCAGCTCTCATGTTTCTGTAAAGCTGCTCTCAGATGGGGTCTGCAAAGGGTAAAAGGAGCCACGTGCAGATCTCCAGTGCGTGCTACTAACAAGCATGCTTTCCCCAGGCATCACCTCACCCCTCTCACTGGCCTTTACACCACAGGAAAAAGATAAGTGAAAGATGCATTTTGTGGAAGATGATACATCTCTCCAGGGGGTCCCACTGGCACTATATGTGATTAAGTCTCTAAAATGTTTGTCTGGGGTTTTTTTTCTGGCTCCTCAAATCCAATCTTGCCTTGGGCAGCATGAAAGAAAGTTCACTGAAGTACAGCTGTTTAAAAGTCTAAGCTGCCTCCAAGTAAGTTTTCTGCAACATGTGGCCTTTATGTGGCCATCAATGTACCTGCTTAGGATGGCCAAAATAGACTGTATCAACTCTGCCCTGCCACTGCTTTCAGGGGAAGGTGCATGTTCGGGCTCTGCAAGAGCATGCTGTAACACAGGTTTAAATGCTATTTCTGTCAATGCATTTTGGCTTTGGGCACTCCCTCTAACATGTTTGGGTTTTGTTTTTTTTTTTTTTTTCCTGAACAATGCTGAAACAGATTCTTCCCTTTTCTAAAGTAATTCCCTTCTGTGAGTCTTTCATTACCTCATTCACATGAGCTTGCTGATTGAGCTGCAACATGAGCTATTTGTGTAGCTAATTTCCCCCTTGATATACTGGACTCTCCAAAACGATGGCTTTGGAAAAGAAGTGACTACTAAACAGAAAGTGAGTTACAAAGCTATACCCAAGCATCTATTCTGCTGCACTTACAGTCTTTAGCACCAGGAAATCTAAGTTCTGTTATTTTTTTACTCTTTGTGGTTTTGCACACAGTAGCAAGTGCTACCTTTCTAATGCAGCATCACATTACAGGGCACGCTCTGGTTTTTGCACTCCCAGGGCCTGTCACACTGTGGCAGTTGGGATTTTGATAGCATTTCAGTGTCAACTCCTAGTTTTAGGGACATGCTAATGGACCATGGAAGTATGTTTTGTTTGGTTAGTTGACATAGTTTCTGCCTGGAAATGTACTCTGAAGCAAAATTCAGCTATTTCAGAGTAGTAGCAATTAAAGACATTACGTGGTTATTTGTGGCTTCCTACAGATGTGCTTATGTGTTTCTGAGCCCAAAGAGTCGGTGTGTCTTGCAGTTTTGCATCTGCCTGAGGCTGACCCCGGCGTGATCTCAGCTGCCTTTCTGTCCTGGCTTTGCCTCATTGCCTGTGTGCTGAGCATGGGCTGTGGGCTGCAGGAGCCCAACAACAAGGATTAGGGGCTGGAGGAGCCTGGGAGTGATGTAGTGAGCCTTGGGGCTCTGTGAGGTATTTGTCTCTTGCACCAGGACCCCTTCAGCTGTGTGCACACCTCTAGAGCACATTTGGGAGGAGCTGTAAACACCATATGACAGCAAAACAGATGATTTCTGGAAAGAAATTATATAACTGCAAGTTCTTGGCTTGAATCTGGTTTTCAGGCAAAGAAAACTCCAAACTCCAGCACTTGGACATCCATCAGTGCTTTTGGTTGACTTCAGTCATTTGAGCAAGTCATTTGAGCATCTCTATTTTTTATGCAACTGCAGATTTGTTTTGTGTCATGTAGTCCAGATGACATCCTGGCCAGCTTCAGCTGCCTTCTTTCAACTTCACACTTGAAATTAAAATTCACACAATATTTTTGTTGCCTCATCAAAAAAACCCCAAAAACAAAAACAAAAAAAGGATGGGAAAAAAGAAGGAAGAAAAATAAAACTGAAAGAAAAAGGGTGAGGATGAAAAGGGGCAGGAGGAGAAAAGACGAACACAAAATGCGGTTCACTTAAACATATCTCTGCTTGATGGAGGCTAAAAGGTGGCAGCTGTGCCAAAGTAGTGGACCCTAAATCGCTGAGCAAAAAAAGAGCAGGGAAATCTCTGATTGCTCCGGGTACAGTAGCGAATGTGTGCTCTCAGCCACAAATCAAGCAAGCTTAAAAAAAGGAAAAAAAAAAAGGAAAAAAAAAAAGACTCAATCAAGGCAATAATGGCCTCCACTTCACAATCAGACAAGTGCTTCTACTTCAGAAATCCTACCATTTATGGCTGATTGCTAACCCTGGCCTCATTTCTAATCTAAAGGGCGAGTAATAATTTGGAAAAGGAATTATAACAACTTCCCAACCATTTGGTAAATCGTTATTATTTTAAAGGGGTGTTGGGAAGCTGTTGCTGTTTGTCAGATGTTTTTTTCCTGCTGCTGCTCTGCCACTTCCACCACACTGATTCTCACTGATGTCATTCTAGAAGGAAAGTAACATACAGTGAAAATATGTAAGAAAGAAAAGCTTAGGGACATATTCTGATCATTTTAAACTAGATGCAACATCATGCAGGCAAAAAAACCCCAAGGGAGACCTGTGTGCAGCTTCCCCTGGATTAGCTAATCCCAGTGAAATCATGATAGTGTTTTGATAAGAGTAGGCATTTGTGAGCAAAATACCTCTTATTTTAGTGAATCAAGGACAAAATGCTGTGCCATCATTTCCCTGGATGAATGTGGCATGTTTGGTGAAAGGGATGATCAGTATATTCTGCAAAAGGGCAAAATTTCATCCACTGACTTGGGAAATAAAAGCAGCAACAGCTTTAGTGCAGCACTATGTCCCTTATTTCTGGTTTATCTTGTGTCCTTATTTCAAATCCTATTTCAGTGACCCAGGGAAATCTGGACTACTTATTGCAAGACAAAAAGTACAATCACAGCAGCAACTTGGAATGTGTTTTATTAAATGCAGTTCATTTAATGTCAACCTAGAGTGCTGTGGATTGGAAAACAAATTCCTGAATTTGAAATATCTAAGTGATAGGAATGAGGGGGGAATAGTCGCTTGGAATATGGCATGTTTGGAGCCAAATTTTGATCCCATATAGAACTAGCCACAGTGTCCTTGGATGTTGTTTTCCGAAAGTAGTGTGGCCCTGGGTCCTGCCTGTCATCCTAAGCAGAGATGGTGCAGGGCAAATATGTAGATCCTGCACACAACTGTACATAGAATTCTGCTGTATTTTACCTTCTCATTGCTGCTGTAGTTCTGAAATATTTCTGAGGTGACAATATTTTCAGTGAGAGTAAACAAAACCAGATGAAGTCTCAGTGGAATTGAAGAAAATTCTGTGTAAAATATGCCACTGAGAGATGCAAATTAACGGAAAAAGGTAGATTATATGCATAAACTCTGGTCGTATTTCACTTGTAAATATTCCTTGATTTTTGTTAGCAATGTTATGCAAAAATATTCAAGTTAGCAAATTCGAGAAGAGCGGTGCTGAGAGGGTAACGCTTGTACAGAATTGGAAGAACTTCTTAGAAAGCAATGGGATCCGTTTGCATCCTTATTGGTGGTCAGTCCACGGAACGCAGGTTTTTTCCAGGCCAGCTGTTTAGTCTTTCAGGAGTTTGAATGTCTCCTACTGTCAGGACACGGCATGTGTCAAACGAATCGCAAGAACCGATTTTTCTCTTCAGAGACAGTGTAACGGGCTCCGAGGCTGGGGTCCGGCTCTGGCTGCCGGCAGGCGATGCGTAGGCACCCGGGTCGAGCTGCGAGAGTTCACCTGCCGTGGGGGGTTTGTAGCCTCTGTCACTGTTCTTGTTTCTTGCCATAAGCCTGCCGCCGTGCAAGGCTGTGTGCAAGGCCGCTCGGGCTCGGCGAGGCTGGTCTGTGCCGCCGGCGTCTCGGGCTATGGAAAGGGACAATGGGGAATCAACGCCCTCCGTGGATAATGGACCTGGAGAATTAGAGCATTTTCAGTGGGATATGCCAAATAAAAGTCAGTTTGTTTAGATGTCAGTGAGTTACAGATGCTAGGAAACTCCGTCCCAGCTCTCAGTATCGCTCATTAAACTATTCAGTGGAGAATCCAGCTGCTAACGTTTCTCGTATCAAAGCTACAAGCGCCGTGAGCATGCCGCGCCGCATGTTCTGACAGTGCCTATGTGTGCCTTGTCCTGGGGCGAGATGTGCCGTCGCAAACAGTTGTGGTACCACAGAACGCAGCCCTGGCAGCCGCCGTGGCCGGGAAGGCTGCGGGAGTGGACGGCGGGGCCGGTGCGCGGCAGCGGGGCTGGGGGTCCGCTCCACACCGCCGCCAGAACACGGGGGCTGGGCCTGGTGTGAGGGGGAAAGGGAAGATGAAGGGCCGGGCCGGGCCGGGCCGGGCGGCAGGGGGTTCTGCAGGCGCGACAGCCGCGGGTTCGCCCTCCGAGGAGCGGCCCCAACCGCCGTCGCGCCCGGCGCGGACCGGTGGAAGTGCTGGAAACGCAGGGGAGGCGAGCCGAGCGGAACGGCACGGAGCGGAGCGAGCGCCTGCGGCCCCGCGCTGCGCGGCTCGGTGCCCTCTCGGCTCGTGTGCAAATGCGGCAAGATTGTATGTAAAAGGTGCTGGTGCAGAGAAACGGAAAAGCTCGTTTTTCTACGTGCGGAGCAAACTGATACACACGGACATTGCCGCGGGCTTTTGGTTCGGCGGATTCCGGCAGCGTCCCGCCCGCGTACTGGCGCTGCGGCGGCGGCGACCGCCACACACGACCGCTCCGCACGATCGCGGTGCTGGCGCGGCCCCGGCCCCGGCCGAGAGATGGCCGGAGGGTTGAGGCGGAGGCGGCGCGTCCGTTCCCGGGAGGAGCGGCTGGAGCTGTCGCGGCCGAGGCCGGGAGAAGGAGTTAATGAACGATTGGATTGTCACCTTTTAGAATTCTTCTTCAAAAACTCTAATCGCAATAGCTATAAAACTCGGTTACAGTGTTATTTGAGGAAAGAAAAGACCTTGAGATAAGAATTCATTTGGTTTGGAAAGAAATGTTTCTCTCTTCACGGGGCTGTGCAGAAGATGAAAAAAAATATTCTTTTGTCCTCAGTATAAAACTCACCAAAGTGTTATATCTGCTCGCTGGCCACAAATGAGCCACATCGGGAAAGCTGACGTGTAAATTCTACGTGGAATTTGGATATTCTGTTTTTTAAAAAGAGCTGAGGAGGCTCTAATTCTGATGCCTGTTGTCTGTGCTTGTCTCACCAGAGCTGGCAGGTTTGGGACAGTAATTCTCACAGGCTTTACCCTTTCTTGCTAGAAAGAAATTAAGCGGGCAGCTAGAAAAGCTTAAGACACATGGTAAGCTATTTTTAAAAAAATACTCAAATTTTCCTTCGAAAAATTCTTTTGAGGATGGCACAGCTTGTTGCAGCGACGTTAGTTTCAACTGTTGGCAGCTCCTTAAAATCACATTATGTAAAATCAAATTGACAAGACGTTGTGAATTATTTGTGTATTTTCCATAACCTAAAGCACTGAAGACCTTCTAAAAGTGTAGTGTGTGGTATATTTCATACTACCAAGTTATTAAAAAAGGAGAGTAAATTTTGCACAATGGCACGTTTGCTGTCAAGCACTCGGGCAGATTCAAGGAAAGTGTTGAGAGGAGCAGTGGCTGAGCACCGACAAGCTGCTCTATCCTGAGAGTTCTAACTCCATGTGCAAACACTAATTTCCACCGCAATCTGATGCTGTAAACTGATTTAAGCACTTCAGTTTCAGAGGAAGAAGCTTTGTCAAGGAAATGCTTGTGACAGCTGGGACTTGCATGTAACAGAAGTACCTTGGTGTATCAGTCGAGTGACTTTGGTGCTGAAGTGCCTGCTCGGCGCCCTTTCAGAGCAAAACCGGCTAATGCTCCAGCTCTAATGTGGGCTATGACAACTGACAGTGGTTTTGTGGTACGGATGCTACATGTTATGGGTGAGAAAAGGTGGTTACTAGAAGGAACGAAGACATCTTGCCTCCCTAGAAACAACTGAAGGCAGAGTGAACAAAACTGTAATTCTAAATGTTTCACAGTTTTAACATAGCAACAGCAAACATGAAAAGGGAGCTGAAAACCCCTTTCATTCATTAAGTGGCTATGCACACTTACAAATGGTAAAGGTTTGCCAATTGTAGGAGTCTTGTTGGTTATCAGCAATTTTTTCTTCTGCCATGAACCCCAGAACTACCTTTCCAAAGGCTGCTGCTGCCTGTTACCTGTAGCCTTTCTGTCCACTGTGATCTTTTGCAGCTGAATCTTGCATTTAAAGCGCAACAGAATTAGTTATTGGAGCCGTAAATAAACCACAGCTTGACAAAATGAATCTCAAAAGGAACTTGTGAAACTTGGGTAAGTGGGAAAAGGTTGTGTTTATCCTCTGTGATAGGGACAAATGAGAGTGGTGGTGCATGGAGTATGGCAGTGCTGGTCTTTTGCTTTCTGAAACCTTTTGGGGGGTAAAAACTGTTTGAAGCACTGTAGTGGAACAATTTCCTGATCTCTCCCTGAGGATAATGAGAGTTTTTTTCTTGTTGCAGGGTCACTGTGGGGTTTTTTTTGTTTGTTTGTTTGAAGTCCCTAACAGTCTTTGGTAATTGGAGTTAACAGGTATGAAGTAACAAAATGGGAAGTCTTTCTGGGTTAAGACTGTAAAAAAAAAATCTTCCTGAGTTTGATATAAATTTTAGGAGGAACATGGGATCATATCAAACATCAATTTCTGGCAAACTATATTTCTAAGAACACAAACACTGTTTTTGTAGTGCTTGGATTCCATTTAAAAAAAAAAAAAAGTAAAACAAATAAGGAACTTTCCAAAAAATTAGTAGTCTCACTGAATAAACTTTCCTCCCAATTCATAGCCCCACAGTCTCTGTCCTTGAAAGCATTCCTAAGTACTGACTTACAAAATCAGTGTCTGTGATCTCTCTCCCAGCCTTAACCAGGTGTACTCTGGGCTGTATGTATTTGAATGTTAATCTCTGAATTGTGAAACAGGCCTCTTCTGCTCTCAAAATACAGACTCTTTGGGCTGGGCATGAAGTCCGATACAGTTTCTTTGCATCTCTGCTCTTTTGGTGACAAATTTAATCTCTCCATATGTGGTGCAAGATCTCAGCTCTGCAAAGCGTGTGGAAACAGTTTGCTGACAGCACTCGGAGTCACCTGCTCACATGTCCAACAAACCAGAACTGGCCTTGTTGGCACTGCATTAAATGCAGAAGATGGTTCAAGGTGTTCTGAACAAACTTTCTGAAATCCATTCCCCGCTTACGAAAAGCCACAACTGCCTGCTCTGCACAGAGCTGTTCCCTGGGAATGGGGGCAGCCGTGCCACCGGGGTCTGGCCCAGGGGCCGCACGCTCTGCCACACCCGAGCAGATGCTGCTGTGTGTGCAGGAAGCCCCATCCCAGAACTGCTTTGATAGTGGCAGCCACGTCCCCTGGGCTCAGGGAGCTGCTGGCACTTCAGCCTGTGCTGCATTCCTACCACATGCCTCCCCACAAACAGCTCCTCAGCATTGGAAAGGGTCCTCCCCCAAGGCTGTTACAGTTGAACAAGGATTAGTCCACCTAAATACACACAGTTTGAGAACAGTTTACACAGTCTATTTTTAAGGATTTCTTGTGGCACATTTACACACTTGGTCACTTAGATGTTCTCATCAGCACTACCTCACCCCCTCCACAAAGGAGGAAAAGAAGACAGTCTCCTCTATTTATTCAACTTGTGCTACCAACCAGGGACAGCATCAGCCACTCAGCAGCTTACTTGACACCACTGCAATCTTCTTGCAAGGACAAGTGTTGGCCTCTTACCTTGCTGTGCCCCAGCCACGTGCTGAGGTCTTTGGAACCAATAGAGGCGTGAAATCAAGCATAGGGAACTGATCAAGCTGTAAGTCCATTAACGCAAACAAGCAACACCAAAGACTGGAATTTATTTGTTTTGCAGGCCCACTCCTAGAAGCAGAGTCTAACAGTCTTTCAGAATGTACTTAAAGCTCTTCTTTAGTTTTTCCTTTGGCTGCCACGTAACGTATTACATTTTTACAGTGGGATTAAAATGTCCTCAAGACACAGGCTTATGTGACAAAACCAAAGACCTACAGGAAGTGGGAGTAACTGCATCAAAGAGACCGTTTCCTTGCATCAGGGTCCCCCTTTGCACTATTGGCTGTCCCTCGGACAGCGAAGGGCTCAGAAGCCATTGTTGCTAAGGTTTACAAATTCACCATCTTTCTGACAAATACACCACAAGCATGGAGTGACCTTTCCAGGGGCACACTGCAGGACTGCACACACAACTGCACTGTTTCACCTTTAACATTGACTGCATGTCAGTGGTTGAAAGCCCATGACCCTACACTTGGTTGACTTTGAGACCAGCAGCTGGAACTGCAGCTGGGTGCTGGCCAGACAGAATGAAACACAAGTAAATTAGGTAATGAAATCTCAGCATATGGTATTGGCAAAGAGGTGCAAAGCAAAAGAACCCTTACTGGTCGCTTACTGGGGCAGGGAAGCAGTAGCAGTGGACACAAGGGCTGGAGCAGGGAAACGGCACTGACTGCACATCAGGCAGGACGCTGGAGCACACTGAGGCATTGCAGAGCACTGCTCTTCCATTCTGGCCTCCACACCAGGTGTTCTTCAGCCGAGTCATTCGTGGCTCTGTGTTGTTCCTACAGGGCCGTCTATATGGGTGCACACTGCTGTGCAGAGGCCCCACAGGAAATATAAACCTTCATGGGTAAAAACCCAGGTTTAAGAGTTGCTTTGCTCTCTAGAAATCAGCCTAAGCCCCATACTCATAAGTGGAATGTTGCTGTAGTGAACACAGCCCAGGGCTGCAGTGAACCATACCTTTCTCTGATAACTGACAGACAGAGTAAAAGATTATTAATTCAACAGTGGTGTTGAAAAAACCCACCCAAAACATTCCAAGGCTTTGTTCTCTCTTCTTCTTTGGCATTACAGCTGTTCACAATTCTGACTGGCACCTTTATTTTTTCTGGTAAGTGTCCATTAGAGTGTTACTGCTTAGAACAGAACAGTATTTGTCTCTCTTACAAAGAGCATTACAGTCATTATTCAGTTTGCCATTTGCTTTGAAATGCCTTGGCCTAAATCATGATTTCAGCAAAAATATCAAGGTTGCTTTCTGCATCATCCTCTGGCTCCAGTTCTTCACTGGGATCCTCTGGGGAGGTGTGTATGTCTTGTTCTGGGATGGTCTTTCTCTTTCTTCTGCGGACGTACACAGACTGACACCTCCCCCTCTCCTCAGAGTGTGGGCTGTTGGCGCCAGCGTTCAAAGCCAACTCCAGCCGCTTGTAGAATCTGGAAAGAAACAGTGGTTGTTATTTTCGGCAGGTTTGCTCAGGACCTACAAAAATACTCTGAGAAACTAATGCTTCTGTAACACAGTAAAATGTGGGAAGAGAAGAAAATTGTTATTAACATTGAAACACTCCAGCCAACACTGGAAGAAGCCTCGGAGCTGCAGGCAGATGCCCTTGTGCATGCAGGGCATGTCAGGCACCCACTTGTGGATGTATTCGCCTACCACTGCAGCCTGATCAACTCCAAAGAAACTAGAGAATGGTGGCAGGTTAAATGTCTGTTACATGTTTTTTTTAAGTTATTTGTTCTTTTTCACATAGCCTCTCTTACTTCTGGGTTCAGATGCCACGAACAGGACTGGTGTACTCTTACACACCTGTCAATCCTCCGTGCATTCTCTTCCATTTTCTGATTAGCTACATGGATCAGAAATTCAATATATTCTTCAGACACCATCATTTTCCCATTTTGGCTCAATGGAACTTCCAAGCAGTGAGTACTCCGGACAGCCTAAAAACACACAGAGAAAAGGACTGAAGTTTTTATGAGGGCTATTTAAATAGCATGAGGCATTGATTACAGGGAAAAACCACCCACTTATCCAAACAACTGGATACTTTGCTGCCCACTAAAGCAGAAAGGTGTTTCTTGCTACAGCATGGCCTACGATAGCTGTCACTCACATTACAGTTCACGTCTTGGCTCATACCAAAAAGGAGAAAAATCAAGGTTAATAGTAATGACATAATTATGTTACATTCTTTACAAGGAAGCAGAAGAGTCCTCACCATCATAATTTTTCCTCCTCTGCCAACTGTTATACCAGAGTTCCTGAACCCGGAATCAATAGCCACAGAATGCTGCAGAACAAACAAATGTCTCAAACAGGTCTTACACACTCACAGCACCAAGTTGTTACGAACGGGTTGCCATGCAGTTTATAATCTGCTTTGCAAAACAGAAAACCCAAAACCATCTCCACAAATTAATGCAATAGTAGTTACATTAAAATGTCTTTAAGATCAAACCTACAAAGTTCACAAATTGTGGCTGGTTTGCCACAGTCAGTCCTGGCTGTGCAGCAGTGCGGGCAAGACACTGACAGCTCTGGGCACTGCACTATTAGACAGTTGTGCAACACTTCCATAGCTTGAAGGGCAGCAGGACTGTAAGAGCAGCTAGTCAACCTTCTTCTACATTAACCAAATAACAAACCCATCATGCACTACTCTCAGGGAGTCAGTCTGGAAAAGCTGAAGGCAAAGGTGCCACCCATCTGGCTGTAACACTGCAGCTAAAGGGCCTGGCCAGCAGCACAAGGGCATCTGAGAAAACCACCACAAGTCAGCCCGAGACAGCAACCCAGGCTGTGTAGGAAAAAATTCACAGACTGCTGTGTAGCCCAGTAATTTTGTTTTCTGAAGAGTACTGCAAAATCTCTAATAAGTTTAAAGCTATGTTTTCTTCACCAGTTACTAAGGATACAGCACATCTGGGGTAAAGCTCACTTCAGAGCCAGCACTTTCACAGGAAGGAGTATGACAGAACAACAATGTAACATCGCTGCTGAATGTAATTTTACCAGAAGCTGTGCATCTTGCAGCTCTCGACAGAGCACATGAAGAACAAACGGCTCAAACTTGAGCACAACATCACCAGTGGCTTTCTCTAGTGCTGTCATCTGCAACACACAACAAAATATTTACATGAAAACTGCAAGTGTGTACTGTTACTACAAGAAAAAGAAAGAAAATAACAGCACGTGAAAGCAGCATTAAAAATCAGCACAACCTCCAAGCAGTCGGATCTGTCCAGCTGCTTTTGATTTTTCATTGCTCCCAAGACACAGGAATTCCACAGATTTTCATGATTCTGTCTGCTAGACTGATGAAGCCTGACAGGAATCCATCACAAGAGAGATGTGCAGAGCCTGGAAAGTGCACTTCCCTTTTTGTTTCTTTGTCTATTCAAACAAATCAATACAGTCTCAGTACAGCCTGGGCAGGGCACTGTTTTGCTGCAGTCAGATGAAACCTGAGCAGGTTTGGGTTTGGATTCAAAACATAAATACAGTTGAAACTGTTCTTTAAAATCAAAGAGATTTAGTTTCTGAAGTACGTTCCTCTACTTCAGAAAACTCTTTGGGGTTCAGCAGACTAACTTCAGGGCCTAATGTCCTTGATCACATTTGAATCCTAGTTTAAATAGTAACGCAACCTACTGTACAGGAGCTACAAAGATAAAATCCAGGAGTTGAAACTAAGAGGTACAAACCCATGAGACAAGATAAAAACGTAACTTTGCAATGATAAAATAGAAGAAATCACCTTCAGAACTATCCTCAGTTCTGCCAGGAGACCAAGGTGCTAGCGTCACTTTTTCCTGAGAGCGAGGGAAAGCTCCTGGACACTCTGCATGGCTGACTATTATGAGCTCTGCACTCTCTGTGCTCTGCCTTGCTCAAGCAAAGACAAGTATTTTGGAGGGTTTTTTTGTGCATGCAGGAGCGTGTGTGTGAATGGTAAAGTGAGATATGAATTGAGGCAGAGTTTTGACTTCTCTTTTGGGACAGACAACGCAGAGCAGAATGCAGAGCAGCATCCAGAGCAGCATCCAGAGCAGACTATCCTGGAAGAACACTAAAAACCCCACCAATATATATTTTTTAACAAAATGGATGGGATTTGAAGATAGTACATTAAAAACGCAGCACGAAAGATTCCCTTTTATGCTAGTTTCTGGTGTCTGCCTGTAAATGCAGTGCTGTTGGCTCAGAAAACTGGGCTCAAGGCAGCTTTTTCTTTTAAACTCAGTTTTAACACATTGTTGCATAAAAAACCAAACGTGCTCACTGGCATGCTGACTTGAACCCATCAACATTTCAAGCACACAGAGGAACTAATTTTGGTTGCTTCTGGAATTGCTAACCAAAACACCAGAGCAAGAATGGCTGTTGCTCATAGAACAGTTCATAAAGACAACACAAGATCTTTGTTAATCACAACATTCTGAAAGGGGTACTGCAGTTCCTGAACTGGTGTGCATGTCAGGCTCCAGCTGCTGGAGAACGGGATAGAGGCCTCATCGTCCTCCATCGATGTCCAGCAGGAATGTTGCTGCTTGAGCGAGCATCATTTCTGAGCTTTTACTGGGCAAATGCCTTGCTTCAAACAGCAATCCTTACACCCTGCTTTCATTTAGCCCAGGCAGTCTGCTAATGACTGGATCATTACTGTCCGAAGACCAGCAACAATTTCTATAGAAATTAAACTTATTGTACTTCTGGATAGGAAGGCTTTAAAATCCAATTTATTCTCCAGTTGATACCTTGTTGACAATCCAACAAGAAAGGCAAAAAAAAAGAGTTGATAAAAAGCTGCAGAAATGACAAAGCCAGTAATCTTTCAGGAAAGGAAGAACACTTGCTTAAGAATAGCATTATTTCCACTTATTCTGAATAAGGAAAAAAATAAGAAAAAGAAGCCTTCGAAAAAATAAGAATCACTGTACCTTCAGTCTCCAGAAATCATGTTTTGAAAGGTGGTCTTCAGCTATGCAAGCAACAGCAGCTGCTGACTTCCTGTTGGGCTGCTGTGATGTGGAGATGGTGTGGCTCCAGACAGTACAAAGCTACTCAAGTTTCATATTAGCTACATTTACAGCTGTGCAGAGAATTTGGTATTAAGCTTAAATGCATTCTCTTCAGAACAGGTTTGAAAAATTTATCAAGTAGACCACTTAGAGAAAAGTTCATTTTGCAATCAGAGTGCCAATTCATCTCAGTAACAGGAATAAAGCCCCTAAAAATTGCTTTATATGTTATATGATGTGTTTCCCAGGACACGAGGAACGTGGCATTAAACAAATGTAACAGCTGTATCATCCTCTTACCACATCGTCTTTGACGCACATTTCATGTGTCACCATCAGCCATGAGCAATTTTTCTTCTGGATCTCCCAGCTGTTTGTATTCTAATAACGAGGAGAAATCATTCAACTTACACCACAGACAGGGGATGGTTGACCTTGTGCTTGCCATAAAAAACCAGTCCTTCAGAAAAACGTCGCTTTTTGAAACGACCCTTTCCTCGATGTATGGTAAGACGTTTATATAAGAGCAGTTTAGAAGCGGCTCAGCTATGCCTGTATGTAACTGCGAGTCGGGCAGAGCTGTGGGACCGGGGTCCGGCATTCGCAGACCGACAGCTCGGCGCCGGCCACGGCAGCCGCAGCAGAGCCGCGGCCCGCGCCGCACCCACGCGATATGGCCGCGGAGACTCGTGACCCAGCCGCCCGCAGCCGTCAGAGGCGCCACCGGGGCCGCCGCTGCGTCTTGGCCCAGCGACGGACCCCCGGAACTCACCGCGGGGCTGCCCTGCGCCAGGACTAGGCGGCCCGAGCAGGAGCTGGTGGTGCAGAACCGGGCGTGTCCGTTGAGCAGCTGCACGACGGAGGCGACGCGCTCGTCCAGCGCGCCCTTCCTGCTGGCGTCCGCCCGCGCCAAGCGCTGCGCCTTCCGCTGCCCGAACGCCGCCATGCCGGGACGACAGCGGCGCCAGCCTCGGCACACACGCCTACGGTGACTACCGCGCGGCCCCGACGGCAGCCCGCCAGGGCCAAACCTTCCCGCGCGCCGGCCGAGGGGCGGGACNCTGGCCCGGCCCCGGTCCCGGCCCGCCCGCGCTCCGCCGCCGCTCCGCTCGCCCCGCGCTCCGAGCCGCAGGACTCCGCAGGTAGGCGGCGGGCGCAAGAGTTCCCCGGCGGTCTCCGGGGCAGGGCCGGGCCTGGCGGCGAGGGGCGGGTGCGAGGCGGGGCTTGCTCGGCGGCGCCGGTTGTGCCGGCTGCTGCCGCGGACCCAGGTCGAGCTGTCGCCGCGCTTCTCTCGGAGCAACCGATGAGCGTGCCCGGATCCCGGCTGGGCTCCTGCTGGTGACGGCGCCTTCCCGCCCGCCCCAGGCCCCGCTCTCAGCGGGCGCGCTCAGCCCGGGGAGGCTTTGAGCAGCCCGGGTCCGCCGGGCTGGCGCCCTCCTGGTCGTCCCGCAGCCCAGCCCCGCGGGCCGCGGCCTCGCCCACCCGCTCCCGGGCCCCTGTCTCTGCCCGCGCTGCCGGCGGCGCTGCCACCGCGGGCTCATTCGGGACAGGAGGTTGGCCTTTGTCGCTGGGCCATGGCTCTGGGCGCCTGTCGGCCCGTGGGCCTCGGGAATGCGCGGGACTCCCGGGGACGGCGCCAGCCTCACCGGCCATCGGGCTGCGGGCTCTGTGCTTGCCCTGCTCCCTCCTCCCCAGCCCCACCATCGCTTGGGCGCTGGGGCAGAGGCCGATGCCGCCCTCCGCATCTCCCGCTGGTCCTTCCTCGCGTGTGAAGGCGCGGGTACCTCTCTGATCCGATTCTCCATCGCCTGTGCCAGGACGTTGTCACCGAGGCGCTTGGGAGGCCGCCTGGGCTACTTGTGCCTACTTGCTGCCCCTCCGGCAAGTCTCCGAGGTTGCTTGTGGCTGCCTGGAGCAGGCCTTGTCCAGAGGGTCTGCTGTCATGCTGCAGAGTCGTGTGTTAAACCTACAAGTCCTTTTTTAATTTTTCCCGAGCAGAACAGAAGCTTTCTGTTAGTTTGGTTTATTATCACCGTGTATGAAAGTGACCCATGCATCAGAAACTACTTTGCAGTGTAGATTTCTGTCCTGTCCCAAGGGAAATGGTAGTTAGTATACATCTGTGTGACTAATGCTCCTCCTGACTTGACAGGTAACCAAAAATGTGAAGCCTTACAGTCTAATGTCAGTTAGGAGAAAAAAAATAGTGGATGAGGCCCTTTTAAAAACTGTAATAGTCTTTGGGGAAAAGCCTCCCTCTACAAAGGCAGTTGTTCTGTTTCTTTATTTTTAAATGCAAAAAAAATGTTCCAAGTTACTACAACAGTGTCGTTTTTGCTTTTTTTTTCTCCTCAGATGTTCTGATCACTATGGCAACCACAAGAATTGTGATGAGAGCTGTCAGAGTTTTTGAATTTGGAGGCCCTGAAGTGCTTAAGCTCCAGTCAGACGTCTTAGTTCCTGAGCCAAAAGAAAATCAGGTATATATGAGCTTCGTGAAGTGATGACACTGAGTGATAACGGGCGTGCTCAGAACAGAATGAAGAATACAAGCCAAAACTTGAATATGTAGTTTTTGATCAGCATGTTCCTACTACCTAGTGTCATGTGTTTCCTACAGAGGATTTCCTGAAACACTAAATTTTTTATGGCTCTGTGTAAGAATTAAGTTAAAATGCCATGATTCTGTTCTGTGAATTCAAGTTGTAAATGTGTTTAATTATTGCTTACAAAACTTCTTTTTGTTAGGTGTTAATTAAGGTCTACGCCTGTGGGGTAAATCCCGTGGAGACATATATTCGGTCTGGAACATATGCCAGGAAACCAGCTTTGCCCTATACTCCAGGCTCAGATGTAGCAGGTGTCATAGAAGGTTTTGGGGAACACGTGACTGCATTCAAGGTATTTGTACATTGGATTTTAGTTCATTACTGCTTATTGCATCCTCTTTGTATGGTTGCCATACTGCTGTTGCTGTGTTCTTGCTTGTAATCATGTCATCTATGCGGAGGGAAACCGCCTTCATTGGCTGGTAAAGCGTACAGCAGTGAGGTCGTGTCAGCAGCCTGGTGTGCATGTTGGACTGCAGGGGAGTCTTTAGGACTGTTGACCTTCAGGACTTCAAAGGTATCACAAGAGGCACTTCAGTTTGTCTGCCTAAAGCAGTCATATCAGGAGCACAGAGCTATGGTTCAGAACTATTTTTATGGCATGGCAGATGTATTTGGAGTTGGGTCCTTCCTGTGTGAGGTGATAATTTCACACAGAACTGAAAAGCTTTCTGTATCATTTTTGTTTCGAGGTGCAAATGACTTCTATTTTACTGACTTATAAAACACCACAAATTAGATATTTGTTGTTAAAACTGCTCAAGTACTTTATTAATCTCGATTTTACTTGAGTTTTCTCAGGGGGAAAGGTCGTGGGACAGGAGAAGGCAATTACTGCTTTGCTAAAAGATACTCATGAAATTGAGTTTTCAGATCTCTTCTTCCAACTGTCAGTCTCAGAAACAGAAAAGCTGTAGTTCCTGACTTGGAATCTGTGTAACTATTTTGAGAGAGATTCAGTTATGTGGAGAGAAGAGTCGTGTTTACCCATATTTTCTTGCTAGCAGCTTGATATGTCTGCTGCGTGTGCTGTGTGTTTCTTATGGAAGTGAGTTAGTTACCTCAGGGTACATGAAGAGTATAACTTGTCTCCACATTTAAACAAAAATAATTGAGAAACATTTCTTTTGTGTTTGTGAAAGCTTTTGAGGTTCTGCATTTGGGATTCTTTAGTGTTCAGGTTCATTAATATTAATAGGTCAGTAGATTTGTGTGTTACACTGTAGAGCATAGGTTATAATTATGGCACAGTATGTGACATTATCTGGTTTGTGTTGCACTGATGTTATGTGTTAACATTTAAACAATCTTCTCTGTGGCAAATACAACTGGTTGTTTTTGGCAGCAGAGCTGTTAGAAATGGCCTAAACTTGTGTGAACTGGTTCTTAATGTGTATTGTAGAAAAAAATCAGGGAGAAGTTAATTTCTTTATTTCCTTTCTGTCCTTTCTAGAAAGGTGACAGAGTTTTTAGCATTGGCACGATCTCTGGAGGATATGCAGATTATGCAGTTGCTGCAGCCAATCGTGTCTTCCTCTTGTCAGATAAGTTGAACTTCAAGGAAGGAGCAGCAATTGGGATTCCCTACTTCACTGCTTATCGTGCTCTGTTCCAAAAGTAAGGTGCCAGGTCTGACTTAGTGCATTTTGCTTTTGAATATTGAAAATATTGAAGCTCATATTTTCATGGTGATGTAAAATGGGAGGAGATGTTTAAAACACTGAAGTTAAATGTGTTACATTCATGGAATCGACAGGTAATTGTTACCCAGAAGCCGGTGACTGTATTTTCCTGTTTAGTATTTCTTCTTAGGAGAACAGACCTGGGAAGGCTTCTTCAGTGAGTATCATGTAATGAAACAAGTAACGCTTTTTCAGTACTCACTGGTATTTCAGCTAGGGAAGCAAAACAGGAATAGTTCCAATTTCTTAATTAACCGGATGAGGTGCTGGGGAGCAGACCCACCTCTTCCCGAGCCTCTGCCAGAGAGACTCTGTTGCTGTTAGGAGTAAAAGCCGGACTTCCCTGTCACCTAGGAGAGCTGGAAATCTGATTTGACAAACAAATGGTTGGAACTCATGTGGTTTATTTTAAGGTCTGTAACAGGTGAAGATCTTGAACTGAGGTTCATTAGCAGACTGTTACTTGCTCTAGTTGCATGTTGACATAATTGCATATTACTTCAATTCATAAAAGATTAGGTTTTTTGCCTCCTTGTTTTTCCAAAGAAGCTGTTAATACCTGTTTAGCTGTAACATAAACTAGAAGTAATCTTGTGTGGAAGATGAGAATTTGATGTCAGCATTTGCAGTGTGGTGGTTAATGATTATGTACTGCAATCACAATGCCAGTGTTTTCTGTTTTCACATTCAGAGGGCGTGCCAAAGCAGGTGAAAGCGTGCTAGTGCATGGTGCCAGTGGGGGAGTAAGTATTTTGAGAAAGCAAGCATAAGAGATGCTGCTTTCTGTCCTTCTATGTGCTTTTGCCTGTGCTGTGATTTAGGGTCAAATTTACATCAATTAATGGATTAAAAAAATCAGGTTTTTATTTCAGATGCTTTAGAAGACTTTTTTTCTTAGAGCAAACCCTGTTACTGCAAATAACTGTGACACTGCTTGAATGATTGTGTAAGGCCCCTAATACAGAGGCTCACATAATAAACACATTGCTGCTGGTGGAAGTTGTTCTGGAAGCTTTGTAACCAGTCTTCTGAGGTAAAACTAAGAGCAGAAGGCCGTGATTTTAGAATGTGTACAAGTTGTTCTCAGAGTAGTAACCGCTAGTACATAGCAGCTCTGCATTTCCAGGGTATTGTTACCCATTAGCTGACAGTGAGCTGCACAAAGAGATACTGGGACATATAAATTCATGACAATACTGTGTGAAACTGATCATACAGTTTGGTTTTCCGTTTAGTGGAAAACTAAACTCTGCTATTGAGAAAAGAAGGTCACGTTTAGCAAATAGTTTGGGTAGATCCTGTCCAGACATATGATTGTGGTAGACAGAAGACTGTCCGTTTATTTTTTGCGCTTCCAATAGATACAAATTTAAACAGCAGAGCCAGAAAACAGGTTTTATGGTCTTCTTTGTGTATTTATTTTTTTGTTAATTCCTCCCCTCCCCCCGCCACAATAGAAAAATGTGCATTCCTTAACATATCCTGGAGGAGATGTCCAGCTGTGTGGTTGGTATAGTGAGCTGCTGAGTGTGCAGTCTTAGAGAGCTGACCCTCTGGGGCTGCATCCCCGGGAGGCATTGTGCCTCTCGGCTCTGCTTTCCTTTCGCATCCTGTCACTGCTACACAAAGCAAAACCGAGAGGTGGCGTTGCTGCCTCGTTGTCAGGGTTATTTGAAAGTATCCCTCACTTCTGCACATCTTCTGGGGTGCAAAGCTGCTGTAAGGCACTGAAAATAAATCTGGTTTCTAAAAGTGTCGTTTAATCTATTTGTGAAAGGTGCAAAAGTGGTTTTAGTAGGATTTGGGCTTTCAAATTTTCTTTGTGATACATAATGCTGGAATCAGTGGCAGATGATTCTGGGAAGAGAATTCCCTTGGCTTTGTATCAAATGTGTATGGCCCAGCTTCAACAGATAAACAGCATTCTGCATGAATGTAAATCAGATGCTGATAGCCATTAAAAAGCCCCAAAACTTTACTATGCCTCCTTAAATAGATCTTTTTTTTGCTTGTTTTTAAATACTATTTGGCCATCTTTAACACTCAAGATACTTACTGTGTCTAACAAGAAGTGTTACCAACCCAACTTTTTAATTGGGTGAGTTTGATAGTAGAATATATAAAATTTAAAATGCTAAGAAAGAAAGAGAGGATAAAAAGGTCCTTTTTTATTTCCCCCCACCCCCCCTCCCCTCAGGTTGGAATAGCAACATGTCAGATTGCCAGAGCTTGTGGTTTAAAGGTTTTGGGCACAGCAGGAACTGAGGAAGGCATGAACAGAGTCCTGAGAAACGGCGCCCACCAAGCCTTTAATCACAGAGAAGCTAATTACCTTGACAAAATTAAGGTAAGCATATATCAGGGCTAGGTAATGCAGTATGTATCGTTCTCGCAATATCTACACAGTTGTTTGCAGAAGGTTTTTAAAGTAGATTTATGTAAGAGCAGCAGTATACTGCCTTGTTCATTTCTACTGAAGGAAAAACTTTTCCAGGCTGAAAAAGCCTGTGCTTTCCTCACAGGCAGTGGCATTTAGAAGCTCTTGCACTCCAGCAGATTCCAGTATGGATGCATATAATAATTCAGTACATCAAAATATGCTAAAATTAAACTTAGTAGCTGTCAGCCTTGGCACAAAGGCTGCTTTGGAAATTTTACCAGTAAGCTGAGATGTATGTTACCTGTAGCACAAGAACGGAATAGTGGTACCAAGGCACTAAGTGGAGCGATTTAAATAACACGCAATGTCCTCTATAGGAATACACAGGGATGAAAGGAGTCGATATAATAATAGAAATGCTCTCGAACGTCAACCTTGCTACTGACTTGCAGCTGTTGACCTATGCAGGCAGGGTGATGGTGAGTACTTTTTTTGTCACTGACTCAGTTTGTGTTTGTTGCAACAGTTAGAACTTGAACTGTCTTTGACCTTGTGTGTAACAGGTGGTGGGCTGTAGAGGTCCTATTGAGATAAATCCAAGAGACACCATGAGTAAGGAATCTAGCATCATTGGAGTTAGCCTGTTTCTTGCCACAGAGGTAAGACACGTTTTCATTTTAAAGTATGTTTGGTTGACTTATTCCAACACCTCTCTGTTTCCAGTTAAAATCATTTGTAGGATGGGAGCCTAATTTGACTGTAAGCAACTGGTTTGTTCATTCATTTGCACTTCGATTTAATCTCAGAATGTCATAAAATATTTTTAGGTTGGGAAATTTTGTTCAACACTTGCATGGTCAATTATTTTTGACCCGGTAAAGACTTTGTGGTTAATGCTGTCTTTATTACATGCAGGAGGAGCACTGTGAGTGTGCCACAGCAGTCCTTAATGGCATTGAAGCTGGCTGGCTGAAACCAATTGTGGGCTCCGAGTATCCTCTGGAGAAAGTGGCAAAGGCTCATGAAGACATCATTCATTGCAGTGGTGCTCAGGGAAAGATGGTGCTCCTCCCGTGAAGGCTTTTTGCATCTATTTGTAGCTGTTCCAACAGCACCTTTGCTTGTGTGATTCATTACATGTATGTTGTAAAACATACTTTTGATCACCTTTGAAAGGAACAGTGAATGCTAACTCAAATTAATTAATTACATTAATTAACAGTCTATTTTTTTAATAAGCAGAGTGGCATATACTTCCAAGTGATTTTTGTAGTCTTTTTGGATGCTGTGGAAATGCTACATTTTCTCTGCTGCTCTGGCCTGGGTGCAGGAGAAGCTTGTGCCAAAGCTGGAGCTGGATATCGTGCCCTGTGTGGAGTTATGGTGAGGCCTCTGCAGCCAGTGCAGAAGGAAGCCTGCTTTTTCAGCTCATGCATAAATGTATGTCCTGACTAGATGAGTGTCACTGGGGCTCTGTAAATTCTTTAGCCACAAAATTTGTCTTACCTTTTATCATACAATTTACTTGAAATAAAAGCATTAACTGCCAAAGCAGTTCCCTTTCCATCTCAAAAGATGGCCAGAGGATCTCTCAAATAGAACTGTTGGGAGGCAAAGGCAGTTTCATTTTGCTATGCCTGACAGAATCTGAGGTGAGAGTGTCCCAGCTAATAATTCAAAGGGACAATGGCTCTGAAGCTGTGAACTCATATCTGCTATTTGCAACTGATGGTCTGGGCAGAAGCAGGGAATTCCTTGACAGTAAGTGGCCTCTAGGAACAATTGTCTCATTTCAGAAAATGGGATGCTGTTCGTGTTGAACTCTTGCTGCCATTTGAGGGTCTTCATTGTACTTGTCAGACCTATGCCTGACTTTTTTTTCATGGGGTTTTGCTCTTTAATTCAAGCAGTTGGAATTGAAATATTTCCCAGGCTTGGAGACAAGGTAACATAAATACCAGGTATTCTAAAACAAGTGGTAGAAAAGTCATCTTAACTACACAGAAAATGTTGCAGGTGATAGCATCTGTCACCTGTAAGATCCTTTTACTTGCTGTTGTGGTTTTTCCCAGCCAAAGCAGGACATTCCACCCCTTATTCT
>WBNH01007207.1:1777-14949 GCA_013401255.1 Urocolius indicus | reverse complement strand
GATCTTCCGGACACCTACTACAAGCTAATCTTGAGAAAATAAAATGCCATTATGCTGATTTTTTCTTCTTCTGCAGCCTTTTGCACCTTTAAAACCCATCAGAAATGGGCTCATCAGAATGTACGTCATTGTCTAGAGTCCTTCTGTCATGTCTAGTTCTTCAAAACCCTCCACATCTATACCTATACCTTACAGCACCTTGTTAGTAATTTCCTGAACAAACTGGACTTGTTGCTGAACTTCTGACCTGCATTTTCATGTAACGTGATGTCTCTTAAGATGGTTAGAATTTTTGAGACATTTTTTAACTGAATGTCTTCTGCACCCTCTGCTCACCGTCTGCTTTCACTTTGTTTTGCCTTCTACAATAAGTTTCAGCAAACATACTTTCTCAAGCGACTAGCTGCCTTCACCACCATTCAGCAAAAAGATTGCATTCAATTTCACCTCCTTTTTGCAATGCTACAAGACTTGACAACTAAGTGAACATCTGTTGTCCTAGTACAACCAACATCTCCGTTCTACAGGAAAAAGTCTGCAAAATCTTATGAAAAGAAACAAACAAAAAAACCCTATCACATTCTCATTTGGTTTCTTCTAAAGCATATTTTGTACCCCTTCCTGCAGAGTGTCAGCTGCCCTGGACTTACTGTCACAATGTAGTTTCTTGAAGAGACTTAAAATCAGTAAGAGCCTAATGAAATCAGCGGAGCTCTGCTCATATACATCAGTTGAGGATATATATAACCTGGAGTATTAAAGTACAGAAACACTCTCTGTTATTGAGTACACTGCTCTGCAATTTTGCTGAAAACCCTGTAGATAGATGGGAAAATATGTAAACGAGACATTTCTCATATTGCAGCTTTAGATTAAAGTATATGGAAACAAATTTTGAAACATTCTGGCATGAACACTGTGAAAGTGTGTAGGCAACATTTCCACATGACTATTCATATACTTAAAGTTTAAAAAGTACATTTGAGAGGCAGCATCTGAGGATAGCATAGATTTTATTCAAATAGCATAAAATCTCTGCCCCTTAAAAAAATAAATGGAAGCTTTCTTCATTAACAAACGTTTCTGACTGAGATTTCCTCTATCCTGACTAAGTTAGTATGTAACTTTTATAGACCTACAACCAAATAAGCTGTATTATTGTGTCTAATAATATTGTTGGTGATATTTTAAATCAGGTTTGTATGGAAAACCGTGTCTCATACAAACATTTGCATAAATTTCCTTTTCAAATCAGTTATATAGATTCATTCTGATATAACTTTCACTGTGGAATCTGAGGGAAGGTTTATAATATTTGGAGGTGCATTTTAATATAATTCTATTGGAGACATTTGGACAGTTCTTGTAATATCCTCTTTTTTTGTGTAAATTCTTATGTCACACTCTCACTGGAATATCTGAGTGCTTCTCAGCTGCACATAGAGCAAAATAACTAGCATCAGTGCTATGCTATTTGTCCGCACACATCCTCTCCAAAACAGTGTGCATTGGAGCACTTTATCTTGCTTTGTTCTCAAGTGCTGATGCTTTCTGACATATTTGGTGAAGAGTTATACAGTGTGAAAATGTATTCAAACTTATGGCATAGGAAATTGCTGGGTGAGATGTCTAAGAGTTTTTTCATTCAAACAAATCTCCCTGTAGAAAGTACCTATAAAAAGGTTAAAATAAGAAATGCTCTAATTTCATTCATGTGTGACATATCTGAGCCTCTACACCATGAGGTATAATACTGAAATGCAAGGGGTATTAATTATTTCACTTAAATAAAAAGGCTTACTTCCTTTCTCTTTCCCTCTGCAATTATCTTTCAGGTTGATGAAACAATCCCAGATGATATAGTTGGTCTTACATTTATAATCATGTTTTGCAACTCAATTCATGTATTCTGGAAATATCAGAAATCAAGCGTTTTGGGATATCTTTAGGGAACTGTGAAATCTCAAGTTTATTCCAAGAGCAAACTGTATAATGTTAAAGTGCTTTTTTTAAGTTGAGGATTCTTTCTTTGATGACAATGAACTTATATTTTTCCCCTTCATTCCTTGTCTATCATGTCACATATTTCTGAAATTGGTTTTGTGGGTATTGCAGTTTGAAGTTTTTGTTTTAAGTCAAGGTGAGCATAGCATATCTTTCTATAACACTATGCTTGATGTTCTTAGACTGATGGCTTCTGACCAAACCCTGCTTCCACTTGAAGGATCATTTGCCCAAGGCAAAAGTTTAGAATGTAGCACTTGGGTAGTTGTGAAAATACAGTGGGATCCAAAGTATACTTTTCATTTGCTTAATGCCTCTCGTATATTTCTTGCAGCTCTTACAGCCCTTAGTCTTTACTCTGAATTTTGATGTGCTTGGATCTTCTACTCTTTTATTCTTTATTCCCTTTCACTTGTCTTTTTTTTTAATGGTTTCTCAGGAGAAATTAGTAGTGATGATGAATGGTTGGGTTGCTTTGAGTAATTCTGCTGCATGCAAGTAATCAGGTATGGAATTTCAATAGGATATTCATTAAGCAAACATGAGGCAATTTAACAAAAAGTAAGAAATTTTAGACACATACGGAGAAAAAATGGCAGATCTAAGCACTCCCTAGACAGAGAGGAATGGTATTTTCTGTGTTTCATTGCACACTAACAAAAAAACTAAAGCTGACGTTTTTGAAAGACTTAGGATCCACAGGGGTAACAGTGAAAAACTATAATAGAAATTTCTTTGTATTCATCTGAAGTAGTGACAGAGTTTTGAGGTTTAATCCTCAAATACATGCATAATGAAGCCTACTTTCAACCGGAGACACACTGGAATTTGTCTGATTGTATTTTGTTCAGGGACAGTCCAATAGATAGCTGGAAGCTTTTTGACTTTTTGTGAACAGAGGTGGATACTCACAGCCTCATCATCAGAAAGACTGTTCCAGCTCCATTTAAATTTGTTGACAGAAGTAAAATTGTGTTTTCCTGTAGCCCATATTCCTTTAACTTACACATGAACAGAAAGATGGTTTTATCAAAAAGATTTTTTAACACAGTAAGTACACTTTATGCCCTCTGTAGTTTTCTTGATTTGTATTTTCCCTTACATTTTATATGGTAATATAAAGACCTGGAGTGTCTTGTCTTGAGGAAGATGTCTCAGTCAGAAATTTCAAGGAGAACTGGACTATTAAACCCCTGCATTCTCCTTCCCCCTCAAGCAGAGGAAGGAAATAAATACTAATCATAGATTCATAGAATAGAATCATAGAATAGTTTTGATTGGAAAATACCTTTAAGATCAAGTCCAACCACTAACTTAACACCACCAAGCCCACCAATAAACCATATCCCTCAGCACCTCAACAGGTCTTTTAAGTATCTCCAGGGATGGCAACTCAATCACCTCTCAAGCAGTGGCCTCACCAGTGCCGAGTACAAGGGGACAATCACTTCTCTGGTCCTGCTGGTCACGCTGTTTCTGATACAAGACAGAATGCTATTGGCCTTCATGGTCACCTAGGCACACTTCTGGCTTATATTCTAGCGGTTGTCAATTAACATCTCCAGGTCCTTTTGCCTCCAACAGCACTCCAGCCACGCAAGCCTGTAGCACTGCATGGTGCTGTTGTGGCTCAAGTATAGGATCTGCCACTTGGCCTTGTTGAACCTCATACAGTTGGCTTCAGCCCATCACTTCAGTCTGTCCAGGTCCCTTTGAAGAGCCTTTCAACTCTCAAGCAGATCAATAGTCCTATCCTACTTTGTGTCGTCTGCAAACTTACTGAGGATGTACTCAATAACCTCATCCAGATCATTAATAAAGGTGTTAAACAAAACAGGGCCAAGCACCAAGCCCCAGGAAACACCACTGGTGACCAGCCACCAATTGGATTTAATTCTATTCACCACCACTCTCTGAGTCCAGTAAGCCAGCTAAGAGTTTTCTACCCAATGCAGAGTATGTCCATCCAGTCCATGGGAAAGCAGTTTCTCCAGGATGCTGTGGGAGACTGTTTTGAAGGCTTTGCTAAAATCCAGGTAGACCACACCCTCATCCACTAAATGGGTCACCTTGTCATAAAAGGAGCTCAGGTTAGTCAACCAGAACCTGCCCTTTATAAAGCCATACTGACTGGGCTTGAACCCTTGATTGTGCTATATGTGCCTTGTGATAGTGCTCAGGATGATCTGCTCCATAAATTCCCTGGTACTGAGGTCAGGTTGACAGGCCTGTAGTTCCCCAGACTCTCCTTCCACCTCTTCTTGTAAATGTGACATTTGCTAATCTCCAGTCCCCTGGAACCTCTCTGGTTAGCCAGGAATGCTGGTAGATGATGGATAGTGGCTTGGTGAGATGATTATTTGCATTCTATTCATTAAGAAAAACAACCTGTGGATCTGGAAGATCTCAGACTGTAATGCGAGGGGTGAAGAGGAAGTGAAAGGGCTGGCACAGGGCAGAGTGAGAGGAGGTGCTTATGCTAGGAATATAAGTGCATAACATAAACAATAAAGTGGAAACCGAGCATCATCCATACCGTGTATGCAGTGATCCATTCCCCGCAGCGGTTGGTGAGCTGGGAAATCAGTCTGGGTTGCCTGGTAGTATTGCCGGCAACGGCAACAACAACCTAAGTTTACTTAGCACACTGTGACAACTGGAGAAAATTGTTATTGTTTCTAACACAGCATACATGCAAATCTAGAAAATATCTGTATTTCCACAAGATAGAGAACTATAAGGAATCTTGGTAGATTGGTAGAAAGGAATCTTGGTAGAACAATAGAGAAAGAAAAGGACATCAGTGCACAGATAACACTTTAAAATTGAGGTTTTTCAGAAGATATATGCTATAATAAAACACAGACTTCATGCATTCACCTTGCCCTTAGGGCTCAGCAGTGGGATTGTTTGTACCCTGGGATCCAACCTGACTGATGTTCAGACAGCAGATGATACCTATCCCCATTTTTTTGAACTCTGGCCAGTCACTTCCTGGCCAAGCTGGCTGAGCATCTTTGACCAAGTTGGACTGAAGGGATCCACTTAGAAGGGGCAGCTTTGGATGTTTCTCAGGGTCATATTTCAGACTTACTGGACAGCTGGCATCCATTATCCCTTCAGGAATATTTCAGTCACATTTCCAAGCTCTTGCCTGCATACAGCAATTCCAGGAACTCTTTTAATGAGAATTTCACTCCTGAGTGAAGCAAGTATTGCAAGGAATGGGAGATCCTAGGCACGGGCTTATAGTGCTTCTGCTAGAGTCCAGTTCTGTGAACATTTGTAGATGCATTAGTAATGCACATTTTACCAAATTTTGCCTGGGGTTTCTCAATGAGATCCAAGCACAGAAAAACTAGGTTAACCTAAAACCCAATTTATTTGAACTTCAGGGCACATAACTGCATAAAATAGACCAGCAAAAAAAAAAAAACCAAAAACAAAAAAAACCCAACAAAACAAAGGCAAAAAAAAAAAACCCAAACCAATAAAACCAACTACTGCTTCTAACGGGGAAAAAAAAGTCTGTAAACATGTTAATCTGAATGTGGAAAGAGTCATGTAACTGTGAAGGAGCAGAATTGCAGAATTGTACATGTGCTGTCATCTCTAGCAGAAGTAAACCTCATGCTGTTAATAACAAAAATACAGCTTCAGCTCTTTTTTTTTTTGTTTTTATTTAATATGAGAAAACCCTGCAACAAAGAGCAGAGGCCAAACAGCTTTGCCTACTAATTCAGTTTTAATAGGGATTGTTATGTACTGTAGCATTATTCTCTGTGCACATCGATGTTCCTGTTTTCTCTCCTCTCCTCTCCTGAGTGTGAAAGCTGTCTCTTCTCACTAATTAAATTTCATTACCTCCCACTGAAGTGAAGAGACTGAGACATTGCTGGCTGACTGCCTTTGACATACTTAATCAATCCCTACAGAACAAATAATTAATTTTTTTGTTGTTTCTTGTAACTTTTTTCCTGTCTCGAGACATGATTTCCCCAGTCATTTGAATTTATGTCCATCTTCAGTTTTTGGACACTCATAATAAGTAACTCTGTCATGATGTAATTAATAAGAGTATACTTCTTCTTCTTCTTCTTCTCCTCATCTTTGGCATGAATATTAAACTTGCAATGTCATTTTGTCCTTAAAAATTCACTTCAATATTTTTCATGAAAAACCCTGGAAGACACCACCAACACNCATCCATTATCCCTTCAGGAATATTTCAGTCACATTTCCAAGCTCTTGCCTGCATACAGCAATTCCAGGAACTCTTTTAATGAGAATTTCACTCCTGAGTGAAGCAAGTATTGCAAGGAATGGGAGATCCTAGGCACGGGCTTATAGTGCTTCTGCTAGAGTCCAGTTCTGTGAACATTTGTAGATGCATTAGTAATGCACATTTTACCAAATTTTGCCTGGGGTTTCTCAATGAGATCCAAGCACAGAAAAACTAGGTTAACCTAAAACCCAATTTATTTGAACTTCAGGGCACATAACTGCATAAAATAGACCAGCAAAAAAAAAAAAACCAAAAACAAAAAAAACCCAACAAAACAAAGGCAAAAAAAAAAAACCCAAACCAATAAAACCAACTACTGCTTCTAACGGGGAAAAAAAAGTCTGTAAACATGTTAATCTGAATGTGGAAAGAGTCATGTAACTGTGAAGGAGCAGAATTGCAGAATTGTACATGTGCTGTCATCTCTAGCAGAAGTAAACCTCATGCTGTTAATAACAAAAATACAGCTTCAGCTCTTTTTTTTTTTGTTTTTATTTAATATGAGAAAACCCTGCAACAAAGAGCAGAGGCCAAACAGCTTTGCCTACTAATTCAGTTTTAATAGGGATTGTTATGTACTGTAGCATTATTCTCTGTGCACATCGATGTTCCTGTTTTCTCTCCTCTCCTCTCCTGAGTGTGAAAGCTGTCTCTTCTCACTAATTAAATTTCATTACCTCCCACTGAAGTGAAGAGACTGAGACATTGCTGGCTGACTGCCTTTGACATACTTAATCAATCCCTACAGAACAAATAATTAATTTTTTTGTTGTTTCTTGTAACTTTTTTCCTGTCTCGAGACATGATTTCCCCAGTCATTTGAATTTATGTCCATCTTCAGTTTTTGGACACTCATAATAAGTAACTCTGTCATGATGTAATTAATAAGAGTATACTTCTTCTTCTTCTTCTTCTCCTCATCTTTGGCATGAATATTAAACTTGCAATGTCATTTTGTCCTTAAAAATTCACTTCAATATTTTTCATGAAAAACCCTGGAAGACACCACCAACACTGTATTTATCCAGTATTATCTACAAAGTTATAAAATTTGGACTGCAGTTATGGGGTTTTAATTAACTGTACTTATTTTTTTTAATTCTGAGGACAAAACAAAACACAGCAGAGCTTGACTGAATTAAGAGATGTGGTGTCGCGCATGGCTTCTATTGTAATTCTCAATTTATGACAAACAGAACCAAGTGCTAAGGACACTTGTTATTAAGTAATAAATCTGTCCATGTCAGAACCAAGTGAAAGAAATGACTAAACCTCCAAAAATAACACCCTTTACCTCTGTTAGAGACGTGCATATAATGGAGGGGACACATGCATCACCTTTTTCCTCTTCATACAGAGAACAATTTTACCTTTGGACAAGAAATGGCAAAGGATTAGAGATTAAATTTCTTCTTAACTATGTAGTATTTCAGTTGACATGTAAACTGTAGCAACCCTAACCTAGTGAATCAGAATGACTGCTTAGTTTGTACTTTAAAGCATCAATACACAGAGCATTTACATACACACTAGTACAGGTATGGGTCATTTTTAGTCCCTGAGATATTTTTTTTTCTGTCCCTGACTGACTTTCAAGAATGAAGCTGGGCTGGTTTTGGCTGTGGCAGTTAACTTTCTTCCTAGCAGCTGGCATGGGGCTATGTTTAAGAATTGTGCTGAGAACAGTGTCGATAACATAAGGCTGTTTCCATTACTGCTGAGCAGTGCTGACACAGCATCAAGGCCTTTTCTGCTCCTCACACCACCTCATCGGCAAGTGGACTGGGTGGGCACAAGGGGACATAGCTGGGACAGCTGACCCCAATCTCATACCATGTGATGTAACACTCAGCATAGAAAGCTGGAGGAAGAAGGAGGAACATTTGGAGTGATGGTGTTTGCATTCCCAAGGAATCATTATGTGTGATAGAACCCTGTTTTTCCATCCCACAGGGGAGGAGTGAGTGAGAAGCTGTATGGTGCTTAGATATCAGCTTGGGTTAAGCCATGACAGAAGCCTTAAAAAAAATATAGCTTGTCAGCTGGCTGTATGAGGCCCCATCCTTGTAGTGAGACTTTATGAGATTCAATTCCATTTATGTGAGCATTTATCACATGTAAGCGGGTACTTATCCATTACCATAAACCACTGAAACGTCTAAGTCCCAAGAGTATGCAATTTGTCACAATATATCCAAAGAATAGTTCATAGGTCTTTCTTGCTACATCTCTACCTCTCTTTTTTGTTTAGAGCAGTTTTCCCTCTTCTCTCACTTTCTTCTTTACTGGGACATATACTTTGTACTCATTTCTATTTGCTACACAAATTAGTATGTTAGAACTGATGGATTTTTTTTTAATTACTATTATTTTTATGATTGCTTAATTGATTAACTACTACCTACAGTTTTATAGAAGTCTTGGTTGTGCATATCTTTCCATGGTTTAATGAAGAAAGTAGCAACATATTTTTATTTCCAGAGCTGTCTAAAGCCTCTTCTTACCATGACAGGTGTTACCCACACAGTATGAACAACTCTCGAATTAACAGTAAGACAGCGATGTAACCTTATAAGTGCCAAATACTAATTTGGAGGGTTTCAGAAGACAGAAACACTCACTTTCAAGCCTACATATAGTTTCAAATCTAAGGTGTGAAATCTGAAATCTTTCATCCACCAAATAAGGATAAGAGGAAAAAAAGTTGTTTGGGGATTATTTTATTAAATAAACCAATATGAACAGATTACTGAAGTAAGCAATTCAATATTGGTCCTAATATTCAGAATAAAAGCTTGCTTATATTGTAAGAAGAGATAGAAGAAACCATGTGATTCCATTCTTTCAGATTCACACTATTGAAGATAACATAAGTCTGTTCACAAGTAAGATTTTGATTTTAGGTCTCTATCAGATTCTGAATAATTGAAGACAAGTTTCATAATGTATTTTTAGCAATTTTTGATCACCTGAATATGGATATTTAAAAAGAAAACAAAATTCCCTATCTCACAACTGCAAGCATAAGAGACGTTAAATACCTTAGTATTAATACCTTAGTTAAGAGATAGACAGGTATTGCCTAGCTAAAATAAGACTGAGTTTTCTTCCTCCCATTGAAAAAGCTCAGGTATTTCTTTTGTCCTCATAATCCAAGTCCCTATAAAATCCATATAAAATATTAATTTCATCTGCCAATATAGATCATTATCCCAACGTGCATGCTAACCTTATGTAAAGTGAGAACACAACTCCCTGATAGAAAGTACAGAGTAGCATGTATATTCTCAGTGCTCCCACGCATACGTAATTGGTTATGTTGTCATTATTTTACATCAAATAATTCAAAAGTTAGTTTAAGTATGAAACACTTCTTTCTCAGTTTGTTGGATCCCCATGTAATGTGATTGGATCTACATGTTCAGGTATGTTTATCATTTATATTTATACATAAATCATCAATGGAATCAAAACAGTTCGGTATGATTTGCTTTTAACAAGCATTAGAAGAGCAATTGTGCTACTGAACTCTGCTGACAACTGGCAAAGCACTATGGAGGAAAGGCAAGGGTCCTTCACTCCTATGCAATGCAATACGTCTTACTGAGATTCTCTCATCCACTCAGTTCTCTGAGACTAAATGAGGATAGTGACTTATGCAGTACCTGCTAGCTTATCTGCTGGATGAACAGAAAGAGTAGAAGCACTACTGCATTGTATATCACCCCAGATTGTCTCCCTTCCCCACTCACTCAGCTGCACTCACCAGCATTCACACAGCCAGAAGCGATGAAACGCAAACCCGGGGATGAAAATGCAGTCTCCTCTGTTCTGTTAGACCCTCTAGAAAGGTGTGATGATAAGTATAACAGATGTAAATAAATGTATGTCTGGGTGTTAACAACATACTAGCAAAAACATCTCGTTTTTCTTTTAGAAGTCAAAATAAATTAAATGGAAAAAAAATATGGGTGGGCGGTGAATAAAAATCATGGTGATGTTCCAGATTGGCTTTTCAGCATAGCAGTACGGGGATCTCACATTTCTGTATGGTGAAACTGGCTGTGTATTCCACCCATAATCAGTTCTGTGGCAGAAACTACTGCAAGTATGATGTCCATAACAAACTTCTTATTTTCAGTTTACTTTTAAAATAAAATGTTTAAAATTATTCTGAAAGTAAAACTAATTATAACTTTAGTAGAGCAATCTTTGGTATCTTTCTATAAATGTTACTCTCTTAAAAATCTGACACAGTCTACCCCTCATCTTCTTAGGTTAGTGGTAAAACTCTGATGAAGTTCAGTAGCGCTGGGTTTTTCCTCTATTTGTTTGTTCATTATTACTCACTTATCTTTATACTGTTACTGTGCTACATCATTACTTCTTTCAGACCAGTTACAAAACTTGTAATTTAATACTCCTATGAAATTTGTATCAATTTTCATTCAATATAAATTGGGAAGGAAAATATCTGTTTTATACAGTGAATAAATTATACCAGTTAGACAAGTCATTCTGAGTAAATTTTGCCTGTTTATATCCACTTGTTATTGTCAGTCATATTCATGGGTAGAAAGGAAGATCCACTCTTTCCTTTATTAACATTGCATATGATCAGTTCTTGGCAACTGTGAACAAAATTGCTGTTTGATGATGCTCAATCTATGCTATCATTGTAAAGCCATACTTCGCTTTCATGAGATTTCTAGGATAGGAAGAAAATGTAGTAGCATGCAACACATAGCACATTTTGACTCATGTGCCCAAGGAGATGAAACAAACCATATGACAAACTAAAAAGAAAGAAAATTTGAATCCATAATGAACAACTCAGCAATTCTGAGATATGAATCATATCATCTTCAGGCAGATAGTATCATTCACACATAATTAGATAGTGCATTAGGTAGCATCATTCAATACACACAATATAGATTTTTTTCAGTCATCATAAAAACAGTGTAGACCACTGTTTCAGGTATCAACTAAGGCATTATAGTTTGGTTGGTTAAATCTTTTTTTCCCCAGGAATCAAAAACTTTTATTACAACAACAGGTCACACATTAAAATTGAAATTCCCTCTAAAAGAGGAAAGGAAAAAAAACCTATTTTGCCTTTAGGACAGTTAACACTTCTACTGCAAACACCTCTTAACTGCATTTCCCAAGCTACAGAGCACAAGGCAAGAACTGGTCTGAAAAGATTACACCGTCAGACTTTGTAAGCCTTATATGTGACAGCAGTGAGTACCAGAAGTGTCAGAAATAATTAAAGTGTTTAATTTTGTTGTACAAGGAACTCAGTCATGGCACTGTACTCCTGGGGCTGCTTGTGCAAGCACTTGCCTGGAGAGTAGCTCCATGGTAGCACCTGTATAGCTGGGCTGGGAATCCCTCTTCTCTGGGTGGTGAGCAATGTTGGAAAGACTTGGGTTCGAATATAGCTTCATCTCACAAAATAGATTTTTTTCCTTGTGGCATCATTATCAATGTTTTTTCTTCCAACTATCCTAACAAGCTCTCTGCTCTTGGCATTTGAAATGGAGTCTTCCTATTTCTATACTTTCAATTTAGGAAAAAAAAGTCTTCAAAGAAGCATGTAAAATAAAATCTAACCTTAAATGACTTAAAACACAGTGATTAGTTACTTGTTTAGTTACTTGTTACCTGAAATTGCATAAGGTTATCTCAGGCCTGTCAGCTCATATCATGTTATGTCAGTGGTGATCTTTGAGGTACTGCAATCCAGTATGATTTGATAAAACATGGCACATATCAGGTCTGAAGAGTGTTATTAGAAAAGAAAGGATTTAGAATCAAACAATAGTGTGTGACTAGTCCACATTTACTTGTACTGCCTAAGTATTGAATGCTGTATCTAAAATTCTTGTGATTTTCACAGAATGATAGAATCATAGAATGGTAGGGGTTGGAAGGGACCTTTAGAGATCTTCTAGTCCAACCCCATTGCAGAAGCGGGTTCACCTAGATCAGGTCACATAGGAACATGTCCAGGTGGGCCTTGAAGGCCTCCAAGGATGGAGATTCTACACCCTCCCTGGGCAGCCTATGCCAGGGCTCCCTCACCCTCACAGTAAAATAGTTTTTTCTTATGTCTAAATAGAACTTTTTGTGTTCCAGCTTCATCCCATTACCCCTTGTCCTGTTGCTAGATACAATAGAAAAAAGGGATATCACAACCTCCTGACATCCACCATTTCGATACTTGAAAATATTAACGAGATCTCCCCTCTTATCTCCTTTTTTCTAGACTAAACAGTCCCAGATCCCGCAGCCTTTCATCATAAGGAAGATGCTCCAGTCTGCTGATCATCTTGGTGGCCCTGCACTGGACTCTCTCCAGAAGTTCCCTGTTCCTCCTGAGCTGGGGAGCCCAGAACTGGACACAGGACTCCAGATGAGGCCTCACCAGGGCAGGGTAGAGAGGGAGCAGAACCTCCCTTGACCTGCTGGCCACACTCTTCTTGATGCATCCCAGAATATAATTTGCCTTCTTGATCATGAGGGCACATTGCTGGCTCATGGTTAGTTTATTGTCAACAAGGACTCCCAGGTCTCTCCTGGCATGATCACAGCAGGATTGCAGTAGCCAGCCCTTGCTATAATGACTGGCCCCACATGTTCTCACATTGTATGACCTCAACTGTGCCTAAAGACAGATGAGCAGAAGAAAGAGTGAAGTGCTCAGGAACCATAACATGTTACATACCTTCAAAGCCTTCCTAACATTAAGAAATCCAAATCTATCACATTCATATTTGTCGTGGTTTTGCCCAGCCAGGTCAAAGGGAAAAAAAACCGCGACTCCTCCCCCGCCTGCTTTGTTGCGCAGGAGATCGGGGGGGGGGGGGGGGGGAGA
>WBNH01007204.1:0-36727 GCA_013401255.1 Urocolius indicus | reverse complement strand
CTTTCTCCTTTTTCCCCCTTTTTCTCTCCCTTTTCTTCTTTTTTCCCTATTTTTCCTTTAATTTTTTTTCCTTTTTTTGTTCTTTTGGATGTACTTTTAAATTTTTTTTCCTACACTTCCCCCCTTTCTTTTCCCCTTTTTTTACCCCTTTCTCCACTTCAGACACCCACACGTCCCTCAAACAGGGCTCCTCCATGTCCATGAGGGTACACACTGATCTTCTCCCCCCCTCTCTCATGCCAATCATCCAGCCAGTCAAAACTTCCCCAAATAATCTATTAAAAAAAGTGAGAATACTGAATTTTAGTGCTCTCATTTCACATGAGCTGCTCAGCAGCTGGTTAGCCCTCGGATTATTTGGACTGCTCTTACAGATACATCACTTCTAGGCACGTCAGAAAGGCACTTTACAGCTTTATAAAGCCCTAAAAATGGGGTTTTTTAAGCACTCCTTGAAACTTCCAAGGCAACTTTGAGAAAAGCAATTACCAGCTCCTCTATCCCCACACCAGTTCCCTCCACTGGGGTGGATGGAAACTCCTTCAGACTGTTTGAATGCTCCCGAGCAAGAAATCTAGAAGCAAAATTCCTTGTTGCAAGCTGCTGATTTCTCCATCCAAACGTTGCTGGTGGTGCCAGGATGCAGTTTTGGTGCCTGTTTGAGCATTTTGGTGCCTATCCCAGAAAAAAAAAGGCTTTTACTACCTGATTTATCTGATTTTTATTTTTAATCCCTAGTTTTGGTATTTTCCTCTCTTTTTCCATCCCTTTTCTGTTGCTTTTTTCCAAAGGGAGCAAGATCATTGAGCCAAACCCCCTCAGAGTCTTGGGTTTTTACTAGTCCCTTGATCAGCACTTCATCAATACTTAGGAATAACCAGCTTGGAGGTGGTGAGTGAGGATCTACCCTCTGGAGCATCCCACATCCCACGTTCTCCATCCTTGCCTCTTGCACCCTGACCTTGCTCCTCCTTCTAACTCACCCAATTTCAACACAATTAGTTCAACCCTCCCGCCAAAAAAAATCTCTGTTCTGAGCCCATAAACTTTACTGGAAGAGTTAAAAAAGAAGAAAAAGGAGCTTTTATTATTATTTATTATCCCAATCCCAAGAAAATCCCATTTCAATAAAGCGCCCAGAAAGGTCTTTTAAATACATTTATGTGCAGAAATGGGTTTCTTTATATCTCAGTGCCAGAGCCAACGTCTCTTTAACTCAAACAATTAATTAATTGCCACAAAACCCACCCTCAGAGTGGGGCATTTTGTCAGATATTGAGACATTGGGGCTACCCTGTTGTTTAACCTTGAAAACAACCCAGCATTTTTGATTCATGTGGAAGTAGTTTGCTGGATGGAAATGGTCAGATATCAATCCCTTAAATGCCTGTTGGCTTTAAGCAAACGGCTTTTGTGAATTGGGGTATTTTTGTGGGTGTGGAGGCAAAGAACAAATGGACTGATGGTTGTTCTTAGCAGCAGTAGTAACACCAATAAGAAATCATAAATATTGGTTAAAAAGACAACAGTAGGAGCCCAATAAATAAGAAGGAAGAAATAATAATAATGGGGTTGAGGGGTTATTTTCCTCTAAGGATCTGAGGGGTAAAAGAAACCAGGGTTAAGAGACAGAATTTTTAAGCAGAGCCTTCCCCCAGTTGAAATCCAGCTTCAGTTTTCCTCCTGACTTTTATGTTTCCTGGGGGTCAGGCTGGAGCATCCCTCCCTCCTGGATTTAAACAGCGTGGGAGGGTTGTAAAGCTGATGGTGAGGAAGGGGATGAAGGTCCTTGCTCTCCTAAATAAATACAATTGAGGAAAATAAGACATCTTTGGATTTTATATTCCAGGAGATGTGTCACCTCCCTCCACATTTTCCTGGGATAGGGGCTAGGGAACCTTTGGATGGTGGCCACCTTCCCTTCTCCCCTGTGTGAAGTGGGGGGGCATCTTTTGCCCTGTGTCATTTTTTAGGGATGCTCGTGCAATTTCGGGCTTGATGGAGCAATTTTTAGTGACTCTGGGGCAATTCAGAGGCTCAATAGTGCATTATTTAGGGTTTTGAGGGCTTCTGGTGCGACTGTTAGGGATGCTGGTGCGCTTTTTAAAGGGATGCTTGTCTACTTTGAGTGAGGCTCATCCCATTTTGGTGCTGCTGCTGTGATTTTTGACAGGTAACTGGTGTGATGATTGTTGTTTTTAGGGGTGCCATTGAAGTTTTAGGGCTGCTCGTGCAATATTAAGGGATGCTCATCCACTTTTGGTGATGCTTGTCCAATCTGAGTGCCGCTGCTGCTGGTCGTTTTTATTGAGCTGCTTTTTACTCTGTTGAGCATTTCAGTGTTTTTCTCCTCATCCTGGCAGCTGCTTCTCACACTCAAGGAGCTTTCCCTTCCATTTAACATCACCTTTTCCATTTGAATCCCACCCTACACCATACTAAATCATTCCTCCTTACCTAAACAACCCCCCCCCCAAAAAAAATGAGGGTTTTATTTCCTCTCTTCCTCTCTTTTTCAAAGTAACATCTCAAGCAGCGATGCTGAAGGGCCCAGCGAGAATATTTATGCTATAAAAACCCCACCAAATAAAGCCATTTAGTAGCATCTTTAATAGCAGAGCCATCTGGAAAGTGGCCAAGGTTATCTCAAGGTATAGACACTGGAGAGTTTTATTTTCCCTGCAACCATTTGGGTTGGGATTTGGCTCCATGGGGTGGGGGGGGGGAGGCAGAGAAATTCCCAGCCCCTGTTATCCCTGCGGGGAATTACCTGGAGCTTTTTCAGCCTGTATTAATTATGCTCAAGGAGGGGGTTGGTGTGCTCCTGCGATGACTTGGGGAGGGCTTAGGGGTTTTGGGTGTCTCTCCCTTGGCTTCTTTACCAATGAACTGTCAGGTTGTGATGGAGTCTGGCAGCAAAATGCACTGGAATCAGCCTCCAGGCCTCTGTTTTGGGTGTGAATCTGGGGAGTTGATGAGGCTGGGAACCCTCTCTGAGGTGGGATTTGCAAAGCCCCCTTTAAAAACCCCCTTAGCATTGACCCTCCCCTTCACCCAAACACATTTGCCCCATCCACCTCACATCCCACTGTGGTGCTGGGGATGGGGCAATTCCTTCCCCCTGGCCCTGCTCCAGCACTAGGCTGGGACACGCAGCACCCATCAGCCAACCAGACAGAATTCAACCCTTTGTTTCCTGTTAGCCAGCTCGACTTCACCCGGCCAGAGTCCTCAACAAGCCCCTCTTTGTGCTAATTTAATTAATCACTGGGGCTGAGGGCAGAGGGGATGAGACACCACGGCTATAAATACCTGCTTTTTTTGGAGGAGTTGGTGGGGGGAATGGATGTGATGCCGTTTAGCCTAGTGGTGATTGAACCCAAGTGTAATTAAACTTGATTTAATTCCAAGTGACTTGTAATAAAAACCTATTGATTGATTGATTTATAGTAGAAGATCATGTGTTGATTGGTTTATAATAGGAAATTATCAGTGGACTGATTTGTAATGGGAAGTGATCCATTGATTTGTAGTAGGAAATATCAGTGGGTTGATTTATAGTAGGAAATGATCAATAGGTTGATTTATAATAGGAGATACCAGAGGATTAATTATAGTGGGAAATGATCAATAGGTTGATTTCTAATAGGACATACCAGTGGATTATTTATAGTGGGAAATGATCAATAGGTTGATTTATAATAGGAGATACCAGTGGATTATTTATAGTAGGAAATGATCAATAGGTCGATTTATAATAGGAAATATCAGTGGGTTGAATTATAGTAGGAAATGATCAATAGGTTGATTTCTAATAGGACATACCAGTGGATTATTTATAGTGGGAAATGATCAATAGGTCGATTTATAATAGGAAATATCAGTGGGTTGATTTATAGTAGGAAATGATCAATAAGTTGGTTTATAATAGGAGATATCAGTGGATTATTTATGGTAGGAAATACCACTGGATTGATTTACAATAAGAAATATCAATGGATTGATTTGTAATAGCAAGTTGTCGATGGACTGATCTGTAATTGGAAGTTCTCAATGCATTGATTACTAATAGGAAACATCAAGTGATTGGGTTATAACAGGAGATTGCCAATAGATTGGTTCACAATGGGAAATATCAGTGGACTGATTTGCAATAGGAAATTATTGATGAATCCATTCATAATGGGAAATTATCGATGGATTGATTTGTAACATGAAATATCAGTGGGTTGATTTATAATAGGAGGTATCAATGGATTGATTTCTAATAGGAAATATGGACTGGTTTGTAATAGGAAGTTATTGATGGATTGATTTATAATAGGAGATATCAGTGGATTGATTGGTAATGGGGAGCATCAAGGAATTGATTTGGAATAGGAAGTTATCCATGGATTGATTTATAATGTGAAATCATCAAGCAGGAGAGCAGAATGAGTGCTGAGGGTGCCTCGTCTTCCCTGTTACAGCTTTGAGGCAGGAAAATCACTGTCGCCTCCTCACTTGCTCATAAGTAACTTTTCTGATGGAAGTGGAACATCCCAATGTGCTGCATGCTGGTGAATAATGGTGATTACAGACATACATGCACGTGCTTGCGTCGTGGATGCTCAGATTCCTGGTAAAAATCTTTGCCCTTGTCCTTTTCTCTTTGGTTATGACACGAATTTCGAGCTTTAAGGTCCCATTTGCAAGGGAGGAAAGTAAATAACACAGAGGTGAGCTCCCTAAAGCTCCAGAAATAGAGTCAAAAATAACTTCCAGACTTGCTGCCAAGCAAGTTTCAGCTGCAGAGAGTGATGTTTGTCCTCCACGAGTATCCCAGCTGATAAAATAGTTTTCAATTGAGAGACTGGGCTGTTTTAGTGATGTTCTTTTCATTTGTAATATAATGTGTGTAGTAGGAAATAACGTACAGTAATAAAGAGTGATACGGCTGCAAGGATGGGGGTAATCCTAAAGCAAGAGATTTTTAGCCTCAAACAGCAAAAATCTCTTTTGGGGTCGTTGTGGGTGGTAAAAAATAAAGGAAATAAATCAGTGAACAATAATTTTCCCAACAATTTTGGCACGGGGAGCATCACCTCTCTGTTGCAGCTTTTGGTAAGAAAACCCTGAGTGTGTGGCCAGCTTGGACCAATCCTGCTCAAGGAGCAAAGATGGATTTATTTTAGGTTTATTGGATTGATTTTTGTTTCATTTCCACACCTAAACCTCCTCAAATAGGGAGTAAAAATCTCCCAGCTCCTTCCACGATGCCAAGCTCCAGGTATCAGCAGCATCCTCAAATCTGCTCTACCTTAAATTAATGGGATCTCCAAATATTAGCCCGAATCCAAAGTGTTTTTCTCCCTCAGCATGCTTTTATTCTCCTTCCTGTACATAACCTAAATGAAGAGAAATCATTGATATCAGTTATTGGTGTGTCTGAGTTGTGATATTTGACATTTATAACGCTGTTATAAAGGGGGGAGCGGTCGCCCGTTTATTTTAGGGATGCTGGGGTTGGTGTCACATGAAACCAAGGGAAATTGTTGGTGAAATAATATCTCATCTTAAAATAGGAGCTTTGTGGCCTGGCCATGAAATCTCTCAGCAAGGCTGGATCCTGTGCCACGACATCCAGCACATCCCTTGGTTATATCCCGGAGCCTCTAGCTCCTCATTTTGCTTTTGCAAGGGGATGAAAAACAGCTTCAGCCCTGTGGTCTTGGTTGAGTTTTCCGTATGGATCTTGAGAATTGAGTAAATCCAGGTTTGGTGTTTGTTTTTTCTCCTGTGAATGGAGAGCTGGAGCACCCCTGAGTGCCCTTGATCCATCATCCCCATCCAAGTGTCTCCTCAATGTTTTTTAACGTCCCACTTCTGGCATTTTTAGGGGGGAAAAACCAGTATTTTCCCCATAGGAAAGATGCTTTCAGGCCTCTGTGGGAGAGTTCTGGAAGGGAACTATTGGAGATGGGGATTGCAGCCTACTTTTGGGATGCTGTCTCCAACACCATCCTTGCGTTACCCAGTATTTTGGGACATGAATAAAAACGACTGTTGTGGGGTTTTTTTTCACTGCTTTTACTGCTGGGTGGTGTAGATTACTTGGAAAATGTGCATTTTGGTTTTTTCTTCTGTCACATAGCTGAGATTTTTTCAAAGGGCTGGTGATGTCTGCTGGGTTGTCGTGTCTGTGTTTACACAACTTCATATAAATACTCCACGTCCGCTTTTAATCCCAGTTTTCCTGGAATTAAGGGCTTTGCTCGTGCCCAAACATTCCTGGCCAAAAGCTTCTCCCATCACAGAAGGAAAAGTTTGGGAAGGGGGGGATATTTGTACACTTTAGGGTTATTTTTTTTTTATCCCAGGGTGAGGTAAGATCTTCATATGATTAAATTTTGACTGAGGTGAAGCAGGTCTGGAGACACTGGAAAGAGAGATTGAGAATCTCTGGCTGGTGTGGCCACGGTGCTGAGGATGCTGTTGTGTTAAAGGTTTGGGTGGTTTTTTTTTTCCTTTGATGTTGCAGGGAAATTTTCCTTTCTCAAAGAGAGAAGGGGGGGGAAAAAAAGGGAAATAGAGAGGGGAAAAAAATAAGAAAAAAGGGAGTTAAAAAAGACAAGAGAATAGAAAAAGGAAAATTGGGAATAAAAGGAGGAAAAAAGAGGATTAAAACAAGAAATTGGAAGGAAGGAAAAGAAAAGGGAAATGAGAGAAATAGAAAATAGAAATAGAATTGGTTAAAAAAAAGATGATAAAAAGAAAATTGGGAAAATAAAAGAAGAAAAAAAGGAAAAGCTAAAAAATAACAGAATATAAAATGCAAAAAAAAAAAAGAGAAGTGAAAAGCAAAAAGAAAATGAAAAGTTAACAAAAAAGAATAAAGAAATTTAAAGAAATTAATTGAAGAAAGGAAAAAGCAAGAGCAAATACCCCCCAGCATTGGCCACAACCCCAGCGAGGTGTTTTCCAGCAGCTCAACCCTTCCTGAGAGCAGCAGGAGGGGCTCAGCTCCCGCTGGATTTATCCCTCCCTCCTCCTGGTTGCTTATCCCAATCCTGGGTGGTGAAATGACCTGGGCAGTGAAAGACCCTCTTGCTCTCTCTGCCCACCTCCCAAAATCTGTGTCAGGGGCTGGGCTGTGGCCTACATGGCCTCCTCACCCCCTCTGACAGAGAAATCCCCCCCTTGGTATTCCATTATTCTATTAGAGTTTCAAAGCTGGTATTAAGTGGACATGATTTCTTCCCATGGACCATTAATTTTGGTTTATTGCTGGCCTGATGGCCATTACCCTTTTTTTCCACCCCCCCTCCCCTTCCCTGGCAGCGCCTTCCCCCATTAGGTTCGTACAATTAGCAAAACAGGGAGCTGTTAACGCGGCGCGGGGGCTGCGGGTGGGATTTCGGGACGCTGGATGTACTGTGCCTGCTCCTCCTGGGGTTTTCAAGTGTAAAAGACCTCAGGAGAGTACCCAAATTAGCAAAGATCCTCCCAAGGCACCCAACTTTTACCCTTTGAAGGCACCCAAAATAAACAGCCAAAGTAGCAAAGGCAATAGGTCAGTCAAGGTCCATGTGGGGCACCCAAACGAAAGACCCCCAAGAGGGCATCCAGATTAACAAAGATTGTGAGGTGGTACCCAGATTAGCAAAGAAACTTGCAGAGCACCCAAAAGAAGACCCCAGGAAAGCACCCAAATCGGCAAAGGTCACTGTAGGGCACCCAAATCAGCAAAGAAAGACCTCAACGTGGCACCTAAATTGGCAAAGGCTATGGGATGGTCCCCAAACCAGCAACGATACTCACAGGACACCCAAACTGAAGAACCCAACAGGTCAAATTAGCAGTGGTACTTGCAGGACACCTTCATGAGCAAAGACCCTAGTGTAGCACCTAAATTAGATCCTGAGATGGTGCTCAGATCACCAAAGATGTTCACAGGACACCCAAATTAAAGACCCCAACAACTGCAGTCTCATGTGACTTTTAAACTAAAACCCCATTTATTCGAGGGGTTTTTGTGTCCCAAGAGCAGGAAAAAACCCTTTTGCCTGCAAAAATTTAAGTGACTTTTGCTCAAAACTGGTAGCAAAATTGAGGCAGAAAAGGGACAACAGCGAGTTGCGCCCGAAAGGTGTAAAAATTTATAGAGATGGTATAAAAAACAACCCCAAATGATTCCATTGATTGCAGCCACTGAGTCAATTCGAAGTTTAAGGTAATAATGTAATTATATGATAGATGACAATATGATATAGTTCAAATATATGTGGAATAGCATATTATATTACCCATATATATATATATAGGGGAATGTGATATATATGCCATATATGTAATATTAGGCACTGTGTATTGTATTGAGGAATATAATCTACTGGGGAATAGTATATATCATATAATAAATGATATAATAAATATATGTTAAATACATCATACAATATGATATAATATATAGATATAAGAATATTGTATAATATTCCCTATATTTGTGGGAATATACTACTATTTATATCTATATAGATATGTAATGTTGGAGGATGTATTAAGAGACTATGTTTGGGAATGTAGTATATATAGAGAAATAGATATATGAGAGAGAAATAGATATATGAGAAAAATCTTATATAGATGAAATGTTGAAAATACAAACATGTATTTAAACAAAATACATGAAAAGATTGGATATTGAAAATATACAAACTCTCCACACTCACTTTTAATCCCATTTTTCCCTGGAATTAAGACCTTTTTTTAATGTGGACTGGGAAAAAACCCTGTCATCAGTGGTTTAGGGAGGAGCTGAAGCACAGCACCTCGTGCAAGGACTTGCTGATGTTTTGACCAAAGTGGCCTCAACTATGCCCCAAATTAGAGGATGCCTTTGAGCAGGGTGTTTGCAAACCCTCTACAGTGGTCACAGGGCTCTGCCAGTCTGGATTTAATTAGGATTTGTTAATTGCCTGCTGCTCCCGCTGACATCAGGTGGATCATTCCTTTGCATCTCTTGTTACCCCATTCCTCTGGTACCCAACACATCCATCGGTTGCTTTTGGAGAGGAGAATCATCACACTGCACCCAAAAACCCCCAAATTACCCCCTTTTTTTTTTATTGAGTGGCCATGATACTGTGTGGCAGTGTGAGGTTAGTNCCTCCCCTCCAGCCGGTTGTTATAACCCCCTGCTTTTAAATCATGGGGAATTATTAAGTACAGCAGCTTGTGCTATCAGCTATTTTAGCTTTCCCCATAGTGCCGTGCTGTCTAAACGAACACCGTTTGCATTACGACACACGTGAAGGCCGAGACGCTCCCGGGTGTCATTAGGGACCAGTGTGAACACGTCCACAGCCTTAAGGTGGAAAAAAAAATACCATCTTGAGGAAGAGCTAGAAATAATGCCAAAAGATCTTAAAGTGACTTCAAAACCATACCATTTGTACTTGATGCTCAGTGGGCAGGTGGTCTTGGTGGTTACCAGTCTGACCCCTCACTTAGATTTGGGGTTTCCTGTGCCCAGGCCTCCAAAATACGTGAGGTTCTTGTTTTTTCCCCCCCCTCTGTTTTTGGGGATGAAATAACTAACAGCACTTGCAATTTGCATGATGCAATCAAAGCAGGCTGATGAGACACTCAAGGGCTTTTTGGGCTTGTGGAGNTCCCGCTGACATCAGGTGGATCATTCCTTTGCATCTCTTGTTACCCCATTCCTCTGGTACCCAACACATCCATCGGTTGCTTTTGGAGAGGAGAATCATCACACTGCACCCAAAAACCCCCAAATTACCCCCTTTTTTTTTTATTGAGTGGCCATGATACTGTGTGGCAGTGTGAGGTTAGTGATTGGACTTAATAATCTTAAAGGTGTTTTCCAACTGAAATGACTCTGATTCTAGGATTCTTTTCTCTGGTAGTCCCTTGGGAACGCATGGAGTGAGAGAGAAAGGTCGTTTCTGGGGTTTGGAAGCTCAAGGTCTCCAGTGATTCGTCTCGAATGAGATATATATATATATCTGTATGTAAATATACATGACCTCCCTGTTTGCTGGGTACCTATTTTATGATGTTGTTGCTCTTTCTCCTCCCATTTTTAAGGCATCCTGGACAAGGGAAGAACTCCTCTTACCCTGAATCGATGCTTTTTATAGGCTGTTCCGTACTATACTAATAAAGTGAAAGGTTAAGAGAACAGTGGTGTCCTNCCCCCTCTGTTTTTGGGGATGAAATAACTAACAGCACTTGCAATTTGCATGATGCAATCAAAGCAGGCTGATGAGACACTCAAGGGCTTTTTGGGCTTGTGGAGAAGTCTTACCATTAACCCCCCCCTCAAAAATAATACCCCCCCCCCCCCATCCTCAAGCCAAGACTGTTGGAGCGCCTTTCTCAATTAATGGCTTTGTTTAATCATACCCCCTGTCCAGAGGAGTATTGTCTTACGGATAATTTCGTTTGCCTAACGAGATTTTCTCTAATTAAATCTCCTTTCGGTCTGTGTGGTTCTCCCTGCAGGATAAAGGGATTGGGGGGGGGGTGGAATGTTTGTGAAGCCATCGCTGCCGCCGGCTAAATAAACCTTTCCACTTGGCTACCGAAAAAATACTCCATGGGGATCATGGGATGCAAACCACCTTGGCGAATTAATTCACTTTTGCAAGCCTAAAATGACTTTTGCATCTCCCCAAAATACAAGGGAGTTGCTCCCCACGTTTCCTCTTTTTTTTTCTTTGCTCTGGCACATCCTCACGTCAGGATGCAACAAAAAATACCCCACGTGTCTTTGGTTGCAAAGTCTCAAATTCAGGAGGGTTTTGGCTTCTTTGGTGTTGATTGATTGGGGGGGGGGGAAATATTCAAGTGGGGTTTTGAGGCTCAAAAATAACCCTCAAAATTTATCATCAGGGTTTTGGACTGTTTGTAGCAAAAGATGGATTTACTTAAGAATAAACTGGATTTTTCCCTGAAGGGTGACAGTGACAGGATGGCAAAATCCTTCAAAATCAGGAAAGTCAGGAAATTAATGAAATTCATGAAATCTGGGCAAAGAAATCCAGGAGATTAATGACATTCAGGGAAAATAATTCAGAAAGGAGATTCTTGCAAATCCTGAGGAGTCCCAGTCGAGCTGAAGTTGTGCATCTCTAGATCTCAGCGCTGGTTTCTCTCCTAAAAAAAAAAAATCCCTCATTTTTCTCTTCTCTCCTAAATTTCCTTCTCTCCTCAAATTTCTACCAGCCCCTGCAGGAATCTCTGAGCAAATGTTGGATTAAGTAGAATAAAATGAACCGAGTAGATCCCGATAACTGAGACACTCTCAACGATCTCGGGTATTGTTATTTCCCTCTATATCTCAGTTGAGGTCTGGAATTGAGATCTATGAGGTTTCACAGGTGATTATTACGTATTTCTATCAAGTGAGAAATGATCCATAGAAAAGGCTCACGTGCCAGATCCTGATCCTGGAAATAAATCTCATCCCTGTTGTAAAATGAGTTGAAATAAAGCAGGTTTGGATGGGGGTAGAAGGATGTGCTGCCTGCTCGAGGATTTGGGCTCTTTTGGGGTATCTTTAGGGGGTTGAACTGTGGTGTTTGACTTTAAATATACGTATTTTATATAAAATAGAGGCCAAACCATAGGGTTTGCCTAAAATATTTGTGTAAAATATGGGCTGAAATCTGAGGTTTCGAATACTTCTCTTAATAGATGAAGTATTGTCTACATCATCCATAGTATCTATGTCCTGTGGTGTGTGTCTGTCTAGAACAAACTACGAACTCTGTGTATTCATCATATAGAATGTATAAATAATAGACATATATGGATAATTTATAACCTGTGTGTGGAAGAGATGTGTAATATAGTGTCTGTTGTGTGGAGCAAACTGGATTGACTCTGTATTTATGATATATAATAGGTAACACAAACCCAGTGTTATTATACAAGTGTTTATGTGGAAGACAAACTATGTCAACTCTATATTTAGAATGTATATGATATGTATAGCTAACACATGATACAGATAAGAAAGGTGATATAGATCATGGATTTCATATAGTATATATATTTCTACGTACAATATTCATGCTCTAGATAGCTATATATAGCTTTCTATAGGTTATGTAGGGAGCCCTTTTCACATCATACCAGTTCTTGTCCCTTTTCTTCTGCTGCTGCTTCTTCCTCCTCCTTCTTTCTCTTTCCTTCTCCTTCCTTCTTCTTTCTTCTTCTGCTACTGCTGCTTCTTTTTCCTCCTTCATCCTCCCTTCCTCCCCTTCCTCTTTCCTCCACCATCACTCAACCAAATAGCTCCAAAATACCCCAGTTTTTCCCTGATTTGCAAGAGCTTTGCCTAACATCTTCCTGTCAGGATTTTCTGCCTACTGGTACCCAGTGCAGCATCTCCACTCTGTACCAGGGGCACTTTGCATCTCCTCAATATTTGTACGTGCAGCAGATGTGATAACGTTTGATAATAACCAAGAATATTTCATAATATAGACTAATATCCCATACCATTTACTACAATTTAATGTTATTTACTGTTTCAAGAGGTGGTTTTGTGGCATTGAACATCACCTGTGGCTTCTGGGAAGCAGTAAGGCTAACAAAAAGTTTAAGGGAAGAATTGCGCCAAAGCCCTTTGAAAGCAAAATAATTGGTGGCTGAGGAGAAACAGGGAAAAATAAACCCAAAATACATCGATGTGCTCAGGAAAAATAAATAATAAATTAACGAAACATTAACTCTCAACATGAATCGACTTCCATGGGAGCTGGGAGGAGGGTTGGGGAACGGGGTAGGGGGGGGTGGTGAGGGGGAGTGTACACAGCTAGGGGAAAAAAAAAAAGAATCCCACCTCGAGGAAAAGAAAAGGAGATAAAAATGTTTTATCTCCGATCTCGTTCTGTGATAATGATCTTAAAGGAGTTGGGAAATGGCAAAGGAAAAAAACGTGCGTGGTTTTTAAATGAAAGTTGCCTTCCCTCCAGAGAGTTGCAGCTGAGATTTGGCTGCTTTCACATTTATTTGGCGTATTTTATTACTTTTTGGAGTATTTTATTATGTATTTGGTGTATTTTATTATGAATTTGGCGTATTTTATTACTTTTTGGTGTATTCAATTACTTTTTTGGAGTATTTTATTATGTATTTGGTGTGTTTAATTATGAATTTGGTGTATTTTATTATGAATGTGGTGTGTTTTATTACTTTTTGGTGTATTTTATTATGTATTTGGTGTATTTAATTATGAATTTGGGATATTTTATTATATATTTGGTATATAAGCATGAATTGGGGATATTTTATTATGTTTTTGGTATATTATTACGTATTTGGTCTATTTTATTATGAATTTGTGGTATTTAATTATGCTTTTGGCATATTTTATCATGTATTTGGGGTATTTTATTATTCATTTGGGGTATTTTGTTATGTATTCAGGGCATTTTATCATGTTTTTGGGGGGTATTTTACGTTTGGGAACATATCCTGATCAGGGCTTGGGATACTCCCAGCATCATTGGTTTATCCCACCCAACCCCAAAGGCATTGCAAAGACTCCAAGTAGGAAAGAAATGACAGGAATTATCATTCCCTAGGTGACATTTCACCTGAATTTGGAGAAGTGGTGGGATAGGAATTTAACCCAGCCCTCCAAAACACTGACATCTGGTGCAAGAGATGAATTTTGAGGCAATTATTGTATGTATGGAGGGTAGGAGCAGAGAGGGAAGATGCTAAGGAGGCTTTTTGGGTGCAAATTCCTGTTCGAAGGACTTTTTCTGCTGCAAAGTCCTGTTTAAAGCACTTTTTTTGGTGCAAACCCCCCATTGGAAGGCCTTTTTGTAGCAACAAACCTTGTTCTGAAGGACTACACTTTGGTGCAACCCCCTTTTTAAGGCCTTTTTTGGGGCAAAGCTTCCTGTTTGAAGGACTTTCTTCTCCACAGACAGTTTAAAGAGCTGTTTTTTAGTTGCAAACCCTCTGTTTGAAGGGCTTTTTTTACTGCAAAACCTTTCCCGAAGGATTTTTTTTAGTTATTGGACAACCCCCCTGCTTAAACTGGGGTGTTTTCTGCTGGTTTTTTTGCTGTTGAAGGACATCTTTTGGTGCAAACCTTTTCCTGAGTGACTGTTGTTTTGGGTGCAAACCCCTTTTCCGAAGGACTTTTGAGTGCAAACACCAGCTTGAAGGATGTTTTGCTGCAGCCCTCTGCTTGAAGGACATTTTTTTGTGTGCAAGCCCTGGTTTTAAGGACTTTTCTTCTGCAAACCCGTAGCCTGAATGGTTTTATTTTGGTTGCAACCCCCAATGTAAAGGACTTTTCTTCCTGCAGATCACTTTGTAGGCATTGCTAAAGCAAAATTGGGGTGGGTAAGGATGGGGCTAGAACTTGGACGCTTGTGCAGGTCACAGGGCTTATTTTAGGGGTAAAAGCTGGGATTCTAGGAGCAAGGAGAAAACCAACCGAGTCCCACCTGGGTATGGTTTTGAATGTGATTTAACCCTTTTCCTTTCCCTCACCAAGCCTTGAAATCCCCATCTCTCCTGTTGTTTTTTATTCTTAAAGACTACTAAAACAACATAGCCTAAAATAGTTGCATTTTCCATGCACAAAACCCCTCACTATGCTGTGGGGAAGTTTGTGTCACCCCATGATGCTCCTCCACACTGTCCCTTTAGCAAAACCACCTCATTTTTAAGCCTTTTCTTTTTTTTGTTTGCCTTTCATTTCAGTGGAGGAGCAAACCCAGGAAGGGTAGCAGAGGAGTATCAGCTGCATCCCCATGGGCTGCATCTCCCTTTCCAACCTTTTTTTTGGACTCTCAATATCTTTACACAGGTGGTTTTGGGGACCAAAAATGAAGTTCCCTCCACTTTCCCCCCCCCCCCCCTTCTTCTCCATGCCGAGTGCTCGCCACCCCGCTGTCTTGTTTTTCCTCGCTGAGGTTCAGTTCTAATTATGTTGATTTTCTCCAGCCCACCCCCCTCCTGGCAAGCTTATTAGGGGGAATATTTTTATTTATTATCATTTCGCCCAACTCCCGCCAGCATTTCCAATTACTCTCGCCGCTTCCTTGTAATTGTCTTTCCGTAATGGCTGCGAAACAATTGCGCTAAATGAGGTGGCTCCGGCAAGATGAGGGTTTCACTTCATTAAAGGCTAATGGATTCCCAGCTCCAGCTCTGTGGGCAAAAAAAAAACCCAACACAAAACCCCCAACCACCACCAAACTCAAAAAGGGGGGGGGGGGGAAAAAAAGAAGATATTTAAACAACTTCTTTTATTTCATCAGGAAAACTTTCCCTGGTATAAGGGGGTGGGGGTTTCCACATATCCAAGCTTGAACCTTTTTGGGATTTTGGGGGTTTTATTGAACACTTTTGCTCTAAATTTCTTCTGGTTTGGAAAAACTGGCTTTTCTTCCCTTTTTGAGGGGTTTTATGTTGTATTTATTGCTATAAATATGCCATCTCCATTCATATATTACAGAAATAGATGATACCTAGCAATATAATAACAGTGCTTTATAACAGAGCATAGAATACTTAGTATTATATTATTATCAATATAACACATACATATATCTATGTATAACGACACTACATGATTCTATACTACAGAAACACCTATGACTTGATAGAAGCAATGTATTGATATGTAACGTTTGATATGTTGGCAGTGAGGGTTCTGTGGGCTATGTGTCAGGTAGCATAAATCACTTACAATAACAATACTTATGCTGATTTATATATTATGATAGGCATTTATGGCAATATAATCTAAGTGTTGTTACAAAACACCTATTTCTGCTAGCAGAAGTACTGGCTCAGCACCCAGGGGTCGGGCCAAAGCTTTTGGGGGTTCTTTCTGGGAATCTGAGGTCTTGCTTCTCCAATAGATAGTATTTCAGTGTTCATTTTCCTTATACAACCATTCTGGTTTTGAAACTTGTCCCATTTTCACCATCTTTTCCCTGCATTTTCCCTTTCTCATCGTTTCCAGGCGCTGGGATCCATCCTGGTACCACCTGTAGTGGGCCGTGGTGAGGCCATACCTCAAGTGCTGTGTTCAGTGTTGGGCCCCTCACCCTAAAAAAGAGACATTGAGGGCTGGAGGTGTTCAGTCTGGAGAAGAGGAGGCTGAGGGGGGAGATGTGATCTCTCTTTGCAACCCTCTGACCTGGGGTTGTGGCTGGGGAGGGGATTAGTCTCTGCACCAAAGTAGCAAGTGATAGGACAAGAGGAAAAGGCCTTAAGTGGGACCAGGGGAGGCTTAGTTTGGAGCTGAGGAACAATTTCATCCCCAAAAGGGTTGTTGAGACCTGGCACAGGCTGCCCAGGTGATGGAGTCCACATCCCTGGAGGGATTGCAAAGGCCAAAAACTTGAGAGAAGTGTGAAAGTTTGATAAAGGAGATAAAAAATGTCAGTGGAAGGTCTTAACGCTTACAGGAGAGGAGAGATATATTGGATATATCAAATAGGTATTATATCTATGAATTGAATCTATTATATATGTTTGTCAGGTATATCCACACTATTATATCCATATAATATATCAAATATATTGATATATCCAGTATATAGAATGATATATTCACTATATCAATCCAATATCTATTATTCATTAAAACAATACATCTTCTCTCTCTGTTCTCTCCCAAATTATATCCTTTGTCTTTGTCTCTTGGATAGGTATGTATATAAACATTACATATGTCATATTATCCAATTATATCCATAAAATGTATATAATAATCCAATAATGTATCCATTGGATGGATTTGATTGGATTATAGGGATTGAAGCATATCTATCTAACATAAACATCCCATATACTTCTAATAATATCATATATTGTAATAATATCTTTATAATAAGCAATCTGCTGGATACAATTAGGTAATGTAGATGAAGACACATCTCATATATTATCTATAGCTAATAATCCAGCAATATGGAGATTGGGTGGATATAACTGGATCATTTGGATGAAGATATACACATATGATTTGCTGATTGTTGCATCCCGTGGTTTCCTTTAGCTCTGCTGTGTGTGCATCAAGTGTCTTCCCCCCCAAAACTCTGCCCCATTAAAGAAAGGAGGGTTGTTTTTTTGGCCATAGGAACAAGGATTTCTGGATGTAAATATGTTTCTCCTTCCACATAATAATGGAAATCCTGAACTGTGCATCCAGGGAGCAGTGAGAAATTCCTCTGTGCTCTCCCCAGCCCGAGGCCTCTCACCCTTATTCCTTCTAAGAGATAAAAAGGAGATGAAACACATAACAAAAAACTCTGCAAAGTTTCTCTTTTGAAGAAACAAAAGGCCTTCAAGCCTTACCTTCCAGGAAGGTGCCTGCAGTGGGATTTTTCCTTGGAAAACAGTGGGGTTTTTTTTAGGCATGTGACCTTTTGAAAACGCTTATAGGTACAGCTTTGCAAAATCAGGGAGAATTATGGCCCCCTCACAATGAGGGGACCATAGATTTGCTTTAATCATCCAGAGCTGCGCTTCTAGCTTTAGGAAACAGGAAAAAAAAATGAGGATGGCAAAATGCTGAGCAGTGTGGCAACAGCGACAGCTTTGCTCTGGATGATGCTGAAGCATCTGAGACGTGCAGTTTCAACCTCTGCCCCTGCATAAAAGTTGGATCCTGCATAGATTTTGCAAAGGTTTGTGCACACAAGAGAGGGAGAACCTGCAAAAAGTTGTCCCCTACGTAGATTTTGCAAAGCTCTGTGCACTCGAGAGGGAGGGAAAGCAACAACCAACTGTGATGTGCAACCATTTGCGTCCTCACCTTGCGCCGAAAGTGTGGTTTAGTGTCTGATTTGGGGCAAAATCCGGTGGTTTTTGTGAAGGTGGTCACCAGCTGCTGTTGCAGAGCTCCATTAACCCAGCAGTGGGATGACACCAGACCTCCACTTCGTTAAGTTGATGACTCTTGCTAATATTCGCCCTGTCCTTTCGGGGCTCCTTGCCATCCGGCGACCGGCCGGGATGGATGCACACCGTTGCCTTTGTCCTTCTTTTGCAAGCATCCTCATCTTCATCCTATTTAAAACATCCAAGCTTTCAGCTTTCTTTATTTCCGAAGGAATTTAAGAGCATCCTTGTTTTCCCACATGCTTTTTTTACTTCCCTGGGAACACCACCTTGATCAGCAGGATGATTTGAGGTGTTATTTGGGATTGAGTGAAGAGCCCTGATGATGCAAAGATGGTGCAAACCCATGAGCCAGAGTAATTACTGCAGATGTAACCTTGCTGGGCTGAGTGACCAGACAGCCAGGGATACTCACCTCCCCCCCAAAAAAAAAACCCCAAACCAGGGCAGACTTGATGCAGGGTCTTCTGATGAAACCAGCACTCCCCGACCTTAATTAGGCACCCATCATTAAGCACACAGCTCGTCTAACCACACATCCAAGCCTCTCCAGCTCCAAATCGCAACGGTGCAGCACTCAAAACGAGTACAACGACAAAAAAACCAGCCCAGTGTGATTGCAGAGCACCACATCTCGTTGTAGCAGAGTCAGATCCTTATTAAAACGGTTCTAAAACCATTTTGCAATTAATATCTCTTTTTAGGATGCAACATTGAACGGGGCTTCAGCGACACCTGGGACTTAATTTATCTTCATCCCGGGGCAGAAAAAATGTTGTAAAGCAGCTTTGTTGGCTTCAAAGCTCAGCAGAAGAACTATTCTCTGTCCTGTTTGGAAACTGGGTGTAATTTGGGCCTGTGACTGGGGACCATGGTTTTTTCTTTTCCTCCAGCTGTTGCATCATGATGAGATTTGCAGCTTTCTCAGTCCTGGAGGTGCTACTGAGGGTTAAATCTAGCTCAGGTGTGCTGAGGGAGTGATGAAGATTCAGGTATTTCTAGTAAAAATCAAGGTTTTTTTAAGAATATAGAAGAAAAAAAGGGAATTAATTGAATTTCAAAGCAGGAGAAGGGTTCTTTTGAGGGCTGATAAAGGACATGGCTGGACTGAATTACTCTACATGATGATTTACCAATGCAAACAAGTGTCAAAAACCTACAACTCCAGAACCCAAACCTTGAGGTTTTCTTACGAGCTTGAGAACTAAGAAGAGGGTTGGTTTTATTTTTTGAGGGGGGTCACTGAGGATAATTAGCTGTTGGTACAGATTGGAGATTGCTGAAAGCATTTGATTAAAGCTGAATATTGCTGTTCGAAGCCGGGTGCAGGAATTACTGCCGGTGTGTTTTGCAAGAAATTTGAGATAAAAACCCACTTTTTGACCAAAATATCCCTGAATTTATGTGCTGGGCCTGTGTGATGTGTTCAGCAGCAGCAGCAAATGATATTTGCAGAACACTTTCCCCCCTTCCCCTTATGCCAAGGTAAGGAATAGCCGGTGGGGTTTTGGAGAGCTGAACCGACTTCCAGGCATGCCTGTACCACACAGGCAGCGGGATGCAGACAGCCTCAGGCTGCCCTTAGCACCAGAGCCAAGAGCAGGATGGACCTTTTGGGATCCAAACTGTGCCAGAAAGAGTCTGTTTTTCTCAGCTAGTTCAGTTGGGTTAATAAAAACCCCGTCGCCTCCTTGCCGGAGGGGCTGCGGAGCAGTGCTGAGCCTCGCCAAGCTGCTGGCAACCTGCAGAGACAGAGAGATTAACAGGTTTTTTTTTAAAGAAGTTGGATCCAAATGGGAACTTGCTGAGCTTTGCTTTTAACCAGTGTCTTTGCTTTGATCCTAGCCATCCACCTTTGGTTTACTTTTAGCTAGTGGCCTTGATTCGAGCCTAAGCAGCATCCCTAGTTCTGTCCTAGCCAGCATCTTCTGTTTGATTTTAACTGGTATCCTTAGCTGAACCCTAGCCGGTATCATGGGTTTGATTCTTAGCTTCCATCAATCCCAGACATCGTTTTCAGCTTGCTCCTAGGTACCATCCCTGGTGCCATCTTGGCCAGCATCCTTGCTTCGACCCTCACAGACATCCTGAATTTGTATTTAGCTACCAGCCTTGGTTTGATAAGAGCCAGCACCCATGGCTTGATTCTAGGATCCTTGAGTTCATCCTACCCAGCATCCTCACTTTGGTCCAAACCAGCATCCCTGGTTTGAGTTTACCTAATGTCTTTGGTTTAGTCCAACAGAGCATCTTTTCTTTGGCCCTAACTGGCATCATCCCTTTCAATTTGTTTACCATCCTTGGTTCAGTCCCGACCTGGTTTCATCCTTTCCAGCATCCCTGGCTTGATACTCTCCAGCATTCTTGGTTTAATCTCCAGCATCCCTGGCTTGATCCAATCCATCCATTTTGCATTGATCCACTCCAGCATCCCTGGCTTGATCCTATCCAGCATCCCTGGTTTAATCCTAGTTATGCCCACACTTTGAGTTCAATCCTTCCTTGCTTCTAGCCAACATCCCTGCCAGCATCCTCAGTTTCCACTTTCTATATGTAGAAATCCACATAACANTATTTGAAAAAACCCAAATAACATTTTGTTCCCGGCTGGGGGGGGGGAGGGGGTGGGGTTGGGAGGGGAGGGGAGGGGATGGGATGGAATGGGATGGGATGGGATGGGTGCAGCCTCTGAAGCAGCTCTTGCACACACTTTAGCCTTTTGCTAAGGACCAAGCGCTCCTTTCTGAACCTGCTGTGACGTGGCACCTTCCTGCTTTTGATCTGGATTCATATTGGAGCTTTAGCTGATGCAAAAGTGAAGTGAAAGGGCTTGTGCTTCACAAACTGTATCTGGAGTTTCTGAAACAAGCTGAATTAGTCACAGCAGGTTGTCCCAGCCAGTGCTGGGTGGCAAACCCCCAGCTTGTGTTAATGCAGTGGGGAGAGTGGTCACCTATGTCCCCAAGTTCAACCCAGCCCTTTGGGTTTTGTTTTGCCCTGAAGAGCCAGGTGAGTAAGAAATCAGGATGAGCCTCCTCGAGGAGGAGACCCTCCAAAAACCTCATTTTTTTTCCCCTCATCAAGAGATTAACAGGCAGGGGCTGTGCACACCTCTCCTCTCCCACATCCCTTGAAAGCTGCGGCAGCCGCTTGCATCCTCCGCTTGTAAAGATAATTAAGTTGCTTTTCTGCGCCTTGTTTACCGTTCCTCTGAACCAACAGCTCCCTGGAGGCTTCAGCTCAGGGCTTTGGGTTGGTTGGTGGGGTTTTTCTTTCTTCTTCTTTTCTTGCCAGCCTCTCTCTCCAGCTCATTCTTCATTATGCTTCGGTACCAATTTTAATTTTACTATTATTAAACCATCCCAGACGCTGCTTTATTTCGTGCCTCCGAGCTGAAATTCCTCAACTGGGGTAAGGGAGGGGAGGAGGAGAAGGAAGAAGACTCACATCTGGGCTTGTTCTGCAGATGTTTGCTCCGCAGACATTAAAGTTGAGATGATTTTGCCCCAGGATGGGTTTGCACAGGTCGGCGTGGGATGGGAACGGGCCTTGGCACAGAAAAAACAACCCCCTTGTTTCATCCCATACAGGAGCCAAACAGTTTCATCTTGGCTTTTTTTTTGGTGTTTTTTTTTTTTTGCTTCACCTAGATAAATTCACCTCAGAAAGAAACCCAAAAGAATGAAATGGAATAAGAAAGATTAACACCAGCAAACCCATCACGTCTGCACAAAAACCCTTCAAGAGCAAACCCACGGATGCTTTTCCTTGAAGGGACCGTGTGCTCCTGACAAGTGAGGAGCTAAAACCTCCCCCCTTCCTCCTCCTTCTCCATCCTGATTTACACACCCTCAATAACTTACTTTTCTTCCCATTATCTCTAACCCATATACTCCGGGAAGTTTAATTTCTTCTCGCTGGTAATCACCATTAAATAGAAATTGTCTCTTTTTTTTTTTTCCCCCTCTCCCTGTGTAAACACGTCATTAGTGAAGCTGCTTTTTTTTTCCTTTTCTGCAGGGTCCAGATTTCATTTTTATTAAAATGAAACATCCTCTTTTCTTGGTTATGGGATTTCTTTATTTTTTTTTTTTCCTTCTCCTGTGCTGGCTCCTCACTGTGTCCGGAGATGAAGAGGATAATTTTAACCCGTTGGGTTGGCCACAGATAATTGCGCCGGCGTTTGATTGGGGCGATTAGGGAAATCTCCTCTTTTCATGCAGAAGAATTTGCATTTCTCCCCATCCCCCCCCTTCCACCCCTCTCCTTTTTTTTTTCACTTCTCTGAAGCAGGCTCAATGCTTTTTCCTACACAGTCGGTTTTAATGAGCGTTATCAATCCTAATGAATGTGTTTGCATCTTCGTGTTATTGGCTTGGGGTTGTTTTTTGGGGAGGGGGGTTCGGTTTTTGATTCAGGAAGGGCTGAAAAGCTGAAAACAAAACCTCCCCAGGTCCTGGTAAAAACAGGGTGAGGAATTGTGGTTCCTTTTCATCAGGATGATGCTCAATGTGAGAAATCTGGTGGTTTTCTGACCTTAGGAACATGTGATTTCTTGGGGAGGGAGTTTTCTTTAGAGGTGGTTTTGGTGAGAGGGGTTGCAAATGGCCTTTGGCATCATCCTTCAGCTGTCATTTAAGTGCTGTAGTCCCCTCACCCCTCAAATTTGCTTTCCGCAGCTCTTTCTTCATCCCACAAGGTTCCAATGTTCTCCTGCTGTCTCTCATCAGGTGGTGCTGTCAAAAGACCTTCCTCCCCCCTGCCAAACACCCGAGCAAAAGGATGAAACACACCCATATAGAAACACGTATAGAGGTGTGATAGAAACAAATACATTCAAATATAGACTAGAGAGAATCTATTCTGTGTTCTTCTCTTTAATACATTCCCAAAAATGGGAATAATATATGTTACATCTTGCTCCTGTATATGCCATACCCATACTCTCTATATATATAAGTGGAATGGGACACGCCAGGACAGAATAGATGATCTAGGTTGGAATAGTATATCATGTATTATTCCCATCACATCATTTATATGCATATATGGGAATAACAGAGCAACAAGGATTGATGTTTCTCATATATATTATATCATAGAATCTCACATAGTACAGTAAATATCTAATGTGTGAGAATAAGGCATCACATTGGAATGATGCAGGATAGATGTTATTCCCATATATCTAATACATGGGAATTCGGTGACCTTGTGGCCTCTTCCCAACCTCCCTGCCATACCCAGACCTTCAGTTTTCAGGCCACATTGCTAAAAAGACAACAAATTCATTGTGAGCACACCATCTATGCCATACACAATCCATTTGCAACGCTGTCCTTGCCTTTGAAGCCAGAATTTCCTCTTCCTGTGCTACCCGGAAAAATCATCTTTTGAGACGCAGGGGGAAGCAAAACCCTCCCCAAACCATCCTCTCATCAATCCCCTAAAACACCCAATTCCTCACCAGGGCGAGGACACCCGACCCTTTCTACCCCAGCAGCATCCCTCCCCAGCCCCTCATCCACAACAGCTTGACTGTATTTATTTAAACCCCCAGCTCCGAGGAGCGTGGCCGGAGCCCGGCCGATGCTGTTTGCACAAGCTCACTGGGGGACAGCGAGGGATTATGGGGCGACAGGAAAGCAGCTCGGCCAAAAGCTGATTTCAGTCTCATTTCCCCCCCCCCCCCCCCCCCACCCCAAACTGCTCCAACCAGCTTGCTTTTTGCTGGCTTTGTTTATTTTTCACTTTTCCTTGCTTTTTTTGCTTTGCTTTCTGCCTTTGCTTTTTCCCTTCCCTCTCCCCCTTGCTTTTCTTTTCCTTTTCCTTGCTTTTTCTGTTTGTTGAGGTATGCCAGGCCTCCTCTCCCAGCTAGGAATTTAGGGTGTAAACCACTCTTTTAGGTCACAAAGGCTCATTTCACCCTTAAACCGTGGTGTTTTGAGGGATATTGCTGCAAAAGGAAAGCGTCGCTTGGGTAAGTAAATTCTGGTGGTTTCTTCTGCGTCCCACTAACATCCACAAATGCCCCAAACCAGAGCTTGTTTCCCCTGCACAATGCAGCAGGATCATGGCCTGGTTGCTCTAGAGAGCAGAACCCTCTCTATTTTAGGCAGAAAAAGAGAGTGGAAATAGTAATTTGTGGAAGCGACGGGGTGCCACGTTGTCTCTGTCACCTGGAGTCGTTGCAGCTGGGGATTGGGGACGGTTTCAAAAGCGTTGGCCTGAATTTTGCAGCAAGCTTAAGCCGTGTTGTGGAGATGGTGGAACTGATTCTCTGCTTCCAGTGCAAGTGTTTGGAGAGATGCAAAGGTCCAGGAAAAGTTGCAAAACAAGAGCAAGCAATTAGGAATTGCAAAGTCAATTAAAACCTGAGGATGTTAATCAGCAGCAGCCAGCAGCGTGCCCAGGGGGGCAAGAAGGCCAAGGGCAGCCTGGCTGGGATCAGCAGTGGGGTGACAGCAGGAGCAGGGCAGGGATTGTCCCCTGTGCTGGGCCCTGGGGAGGCTGCAGCTCCAGGGCTGTGTCAGTGCTGGGCCCCTCACTCACTGCCACAGGGACACTGAGGGGCTGCAGCGTGGCCAGAGCCGGGCACAGAGCTGGGGAAGGGGCTGGATGGAGCACAAGGGTGCTGGGGAGGGGCTGAGGGAATGGGGATGTTCAGCCTGGAGAAGAGGAGGCTGAGGGTAGACAGCAGCACTCTCTGCAGCTCCCTCACAGGAGGTTGGAGTGAGGTGAGAGTTGGCCTCTTCTGCCAAGTAATGAATGACAGGAGAAGAGGAAACGGTCTCATATTGCACAGGGGGCACGTTTAGATTGGAAATGAAGAACTTTTTCCCTGAGAGGGTTATTAAGCATTGGGATGGATTGTCAAGGGAGCTGGGGGAGTGCCCATCCCTGGAGGGATCCCAAAGCCATGGAGCTGAGGTGCTGAGGGCTGTGGGGTAGTGCTGGGTTGGGCAGGGTGAGGGGAGGGCTTGGACTTCAGGAGCTTCAAGCTCTTTCCTAGCTGAAATGCTTTTATGCTTCTATGGGCATTGCATTGCATTGCAAAGCTACCCAAAAAATGCAGATGCACATTGGACTGGGAAGCTGCTGAAGTGCAGGACGTGGGGGTGGGGGTGCCAAAAGATGCAGGTGCTGTGCTTTGCAAGGGGTTGGCATTGCAAACCCAACCAGGCCCTTGCAATACCTGCAAACGCGAAAACCCACGAGCACATTGCACTCCAAGAACAACTTCAAACACACATGTGTTGCGTTGCAAAAGCTGCACAGAAAAAGGCAGCACGTGGCACTTGGGGAAACCATTGAGCACGCCGAGTTCCTCAGGTGCCGGCGCTGACTTAATTTATTGTCGTCGCTGACAAATTAGTTCCAGTAACTCTGGTGTGTTTTTTTTCTGATGCCAGGAATGAATTGCCACTTCTGTTTTGCCTTTGGAAATTCAAGTTTAATGATGGGAATCTTCCTCTGCACGGAGGATTACCCCTGCCCCCCTTTTAATTCATAATCCTTTTATTACCGTTTAGCTTGTCTTACGTGACCTCCTGCCTGTCCCTTTGCTTGTGAGCCCAAATCAGTTGCTTATGATGATGTTTAGAAATGATACGTTTTCCTTGGAGCCTGTTTGTTTTCCCCTTCCTTGGGCTGAGCAGTTTTGCAGACACCCAAGTTCAAAAGGAGTTTTAAACTTCTTCCAGGCTCTCGATGCTGCTGGGAAAGGGGATGCTCTGGCTGAGCCTCGTTAGAGCTGGGGGCTTCGTTGTTATTAACTTACTATTTGTCCAGTGATCACGGTGTATTTTGAGCAAATAACGTTAAGCAATTTTTCCAGATGATGTACAAGAAGTATTATTATATCTCTTAGCTCTGGCTGCTCCTTGCCCCAGTGCCAGCACTCATCTGGGCAGCTGATACAGGCCACATCCCCACTTTGGCATTAATCCTTGTTTTTAATGAAAAAACTCACCTTCTTGACACATTTATTCCTGGTTTGGGGAATAAAAGAATCATAGAATCATAGAATGAGGGGAGGGGGTTGGAAGGGAGCTTTAGAGCTCATCCAGCCCAACCCCTCTGCAGAAGCAGGTTCACCTAGATCAGGTCACACAGGAACGTGTCCAGGTGGGTCTTGAAGAGCTCCAAGGAAGGAGCCTCCACACCCTCCCTGGGCAGCCTGGGCCAGGGCTCCCTCACCCTCACAGTTAAATAGTTCTTTCTTATGTTTAAATGGAACTTTTTGTGTCCCAGCTTCATCCCATCACCCCTTGTCCTGTTACCACTGAAAAAAGGGATGCCCCAACCTCCTGACACCCACCAAGATGTCAAACCATGGTTGCATTGCTTAAAGTTCAGCTTTTTTTTGCCTCCCAAACCCTCAAACTCACCCAAATACAGACACAAGAATGGAGGTTTTAAGGGCTGAAATTAGTGCAAGGTTTAATTCTGATCTTTTCAAACTCTGGAGTTTTATGTTCCCATGACAACCAGTATTTTTAGCCTCTTGGTTGTGCTCCTTGCGAGATGGAGCCCTTGGGATGTATCTTCCCTCTTGAGACCTGTGAAGGTGTTGGGGTCAGGTCAGAGGAAGAGTAAAAATACATCCCCACCAACTAATAAAAATGCAACATATACAAGAATTTGTTACAGCAAAGCCAAAACAAAAAGGTGATTTTGGGGTTGCTGGAACTCAACAGGCCACAGGTCCTTGTGCTGCTCTAAAACACAATAGAAAAACCCCCAGGAACATGAAAATGGAACGATTGTGGTGGAAAACAATCTCATTTTTCCTTCTGTGTCTCATTTTTAAGCACTTTGGTATGGGCTGTGGCTTTCTGGGATGAGTTGGAACTCAAGGAACTCGAGAAGACGAGGGAAAATATCCCAAATCAAAGGATTACAATTATCCAGACCCCAAAAAACCCCTTTTCACCTGTGGAAAAGGATTAATACTGAACTGCTTTTACTCTGCCAAATCTTGTCATCACCTGATTCTTTTTGGTTGTGTTATTTATTAGCAATTTCTCCCAAGTTTTGACAGAGTTCTGGTCTCTTATTTATTGTAATGGGTTTCCTCTCATGTTTGTTTTCCCCGTTGGACTTGAAGTGACTTGTCAGAATTCCCTAAAAATCATTGAAAATGGAAACAAAACCAAATTGGCATTTTCAGATTCTTTACATGTTTGGGCTTTTCAGTAGGAACCAATGCCCATGAGTCTCCTCCACTTGCAGTGACGGAGATAGAAATGCACATTTGAAGGTGAAAAAGAACTGAAAACTCTTTAAGATTTCCCTCCTGAAGCCCAGAATGAGGGGAACTTCACCCAAATATGCCATGAATTTAGGCAAAATCTAAATTGGGTTGAGGTGACCACGCTCTCCCTCTAATATCCAAACCTTACAGGTAGTAATTAAGTTGCAATATCATTTATTTTCCCTGTGATGGAGGCATTTCTTTCATAATCCATCTCCCAACCATTGATGAAAAACCCGAATCGAGCAAAAACTAAAGATTATTGGGCCACGTNATATATATATATATATCTGTTTTTACAGAGAGAGGCTGTGTGTGCATCCCAGTGTACGTGTGTATAAATAGGTGCATTGACATCTTGTGTGCATACATCCCCATATAAATATGTTGAAGGAGGAGGTTTGGTAAATCAAAAAGTCTACCATAAAGATGTTTGTGGTTTTTTTCCCCCTCCCTGTTTTGTCTTTTCCTGGTGCTTTTTCTCCCTCCCTTCCCCACCGCGTGCGGCGGGGCGATATCGGAACTGAGCGCTTCTCCTCTGTGTTTTTCACTTGGCTTTAATTANTAAGATTTCCCTCCTGAAGCCCAGAATGAGGGGAACTTCACCCAAATATGCCATGAATTTAGGCAAAATCTAAATTGGGTTGAGGTGACCACGCTCTCCCTCTAATATCCAAACCTTACAGGTAGTAATTAAGTTGCAATATCATTTATTTTCCCTGTGATGGAGGCATTTCTTTCATAATCCATCTCCCAACCATTGATGAAAAACCCGAATCGAGCAAAAACTAAAGATTATTGGGCCACGTTGGTTGGATTGTTTTTTTTTTCCTCCTCTTGCTTGCCTCAAACAATGCTGTTGGCATAGAAACAGCCTTTTTGTGGAAAGGTCACCTGCAAGGAAGGTGGTTTAGGTGTAATTCAAGGAGATTACAGGGGATTAGGGTATGCTTATATATATATATATATATATATATATATCTGTTTTTACAGAGAGAGGCTGTGTGTGCATCCCAGTGTACGTGTGTATAAATAGGTGCATTGACATCTTGTGTGCATACATCCCCATATAAATATGTTGAAGGAGGAGGTTTGGTAAATCAAAAAGTCTACCATAAAGATGTTTGTGTTTTTTTTCCCCCTCCCTGTTTTGTCTTTTCCTGGTGCTTTTTCTCCCTCCCTTCCCCACCGCGTGCGGCGGGGCGATATCGGAACTGAGCGCTTCTCCTCTGTGTTTTTCACTTGGCTTTAATTAAACCTCAGGCAGGGCTGGAAAAATGTGGCGAGACGAGATAATTGTGCTTATTCCCCACGTGGGGCTGGAGCCCAGGCTCGGGAAAAGAAGAAGAAAAAAAAAAAAAAAGAGAAAGAAATTTGAGGGAGGTGCAAAGGTGATGGAGAACGGCTCGATCTGCTTGGTCTGGGATGATGGAGCTGTGAGCTATGAGATGAAAAACTTGCTTTACAGCCTGGTGATGGCTCAAAACCTCTTGATTTTCATCCTGTTTTGCTGTGCTGCATTTTGACACTCCGCTCCTGGAACTAGAAAAGTCGGGGAAATGATGTTTGGGTTTGGTTTCTTTTTTTTTCACTATATCCAGCCTGGGTTGCTTTTATGATGTTTTATTTCGCCTCCTTCTTTTGGAGGGAGGGGAAAGGGATAAGGTGAAAGCATGGCCAAGGCAAGAATTTAAAAGGTGAGATCACTGGAAAATTACATTTATATTGGATTTAAAAAAAGCCACCCATGCACGTGCTGCTCCCTTCAGCTGGCGTGAGCGCGGGAAAAAGCTCCCTGTGCTCTTTCCCTCCTCCAAACCCTTTGGAGTAAAAGGGATGAGAAGGTGGTGTTGATGCAAAATAGAGGGAAAAATCCCCTCAAAATCCGATGTTGCCTAATCTAGAAGAAAAGAAAATGCTTTTATGTTGCTTTCCAAGCTTTTTTTCTCCTGATTGTTAAGGGAAATCAGTGTGTTGAGAGTGGTTCTGTAGAGTGGAAGGGGCTTCTCATACCCTGGTTTTATGCTGTTGGGATATAATAAAGGAGAAAAGATGTAGAAATCCGGCTATAACTCAAAACCAAAAAGATTCAGAGAGCCTCCAAAACCCAAAAAGTCCCTATTTCTCTTCTCTTCCAACATAGTTATGACAGATCCTGTCAGCAAACATTTGGTTCAGATTACAGCTTGTCAGGAAACGTTGTTTGCATCCTGGAGGAAATATTACATTTTAACTTTGTTTTCATTCCAAAGAAGTCAAAATATTGAAATTTTTTATAGATATAGATGTGTTCCCTCCTCCCCACCTTCTTTTTTTGTTACATGGTAAAATTCCAAAAGCCTTTTCTATTTGGACACATGGAAGCAAAAAGAAAAACCTCACCCCGTCAGCTCCGTCTGTAGACGTGAAATGTTTTGACATTTTTAAATGTTAGTTTCCAATTGACATTTCAACACAAAATAGCAATAAAATGGCACCAAGTGAAGCTGTTGATTCGAACCAAAAATTCAATTTCATTGAGGCACTTCAAAACTCCTCATGTTTTTCTCCATCCTCAACCAGTTTCAGTGTTTATGGCTCAAGGAATCAAGTATTAAATAGTCCTGACCCACTTGACTGAAGGGTGGTGGTCACCGTGCTGGACTCCCTCCACTTCAGTGAGGATGAGACAGTGGAGATAAGGTTTATTTTGCTCATTTGGTTGAAATGATAGAGAAATCTGTGTGTATTCCTCTCCCTCAAATACAGAAATCACCATATAAGTCACAGCAACTGGGGAAAACAACCCCCCAGACTTGCATTTATTCCCACGTTGGTTGATGGCCAACGGCTTTGGAGGTGGGATGTGTCTATTCAGCGGGGAGCAGCTGTGTAGGAGATCAGCCAATAATGTCTCAACAGAGAGCTGAAAAGCTACAGCAACCCTTCATACGGCTTTTACTCTGATTTATCCCAGTCCTTGCAGCTCCTACGTCATGGTAAATAAAGTGAGAGCCAACACCAACCGTGTTTGACACAGGTGGCCGCGTGGCAAGTGGATTTGACTTGTATTGTTGCCTCTGTTTCTCGTTTGATCAGGGTTGTTCCTCTTTTGGCAGATCATGATTTGATTTTGGGCAGGTTTGGGGCATCTTAGAGGTTCCTTGAGGAAAAGCAATCAGCAGGAGAGGGAAAAGCAGAGAAGGATTGAGAAGCCACGGTGATTTGGATGTTCCCTTTTCACTTGTCACGGTTGGAACTGTCTTCTCATGGGTTGATGCGGCTTTGATTGGAGAAGTTACGTTTCTGAATGCCCAGAAGGTAGTGAGCACCTGCAGCTGGAGTAGTTGGAAGAAGGTTTTCCTTCTTATGGTTCTTCTTCCATCAGTCCAACAAAGAAAGGCAGAAAATGACTCTTTTAGAGTTTGGTTTCGAGTCCTCCTTTGATGATAACCCGCCTGGATGTGTTCCTACGTGACTTGATCTAGGTGGGAGCTGCTTCTGCAGGGGTATTGGACTGGATGAGCTCTAAAGGCCCCTTCCAACCCTACCGTTCTATGATTCTATGATCTCTTGAGTGGAAATCCTCCTGTTATCCCTGAGAAAGACTCATTTCTACCTTCTAATCCCTTGTCATAGATGACTTCTCCCAGAATCAGCCTCGTGGTTTCTTTCCACAAGTTAGAGCTAAGAAATGTTTAATCAAGGGGTGATTGAAGCTTTGTGAAAAATACCTGTATGAAAAATTGCCATTTCCATGAGGTTATTCAATGGCTCTTTAGAAAGATCTTCCTGAAGAGAATTGATGGCCAAGGCTACAACTGCAGATTGTTCTTTCCAACCCAAATTACCAAATGAGGTTAGAAATAGTCTCTTTCTGGGGATTTCTTGCAATATCTGAGGTCACTTTATAGCAGCAGTTGATTTTTATGGCAATCTTCAGGCAGTTGGCTTGAGTCCTGCTCTTACATACCGGTCATCAGCTCAGGGTTGGCTCTTCTCTGGAGGGTCAATGCATTACTCATTGCCATTGTTTAATAACTGCTCAGATAAATCTGTGTCACCAAATGCTTCCTAACCGTGTGTTTTAGGGGAAGCAAAAACATCCCTTTTCAAGGTCTTTCCAGACTTTTTCTCACTTGGAATTTGACCCCCGAAAAATAGGCAAATTCTCAACCTCAACAGAAATGAAAGTACCAAATGGTCTGAGTTTATTGAGGGGGGTGAATTTTCTGGCTCCCATTAATTTCCTTTCAATTAACAAGGTCGATGGTGCAGGTTAAAGCCCAACCCAACACCTCACCCTTCTTCTCAAATTGCCACATTTCATTTTGGTGGAAAAGATCCTGAAAAGACACATCTTTCCATGAGAAACTCCTGGAACCGTGATTTTTCTTTTCATGGAAGAACCGCTGTGATGGGGTTTTTTTTTTGCCTCTCAGACATTGGTAATAACACCTTGCACCGAGGCTCACCGATCGCATGCAGCTCCAATCTATCACAGCCTTACTGCAGGCTATTAATAGTTTATTAACTCCATTTAAACTCTGCCGAAATGCTCCCGGTGTGCCAAGTGTCTCTGCATAGAAATTATGAAGGAAAGAGGTTTTTAATTGAATTAGGGAGTGGTGCTGGGGCATGTTTGCAACCCGTGGTGCCGTGCCCGGCGTAGCTGTGTTCCTGCATGCGCGTATCCTCGTGCACCTTGGTGGATTTGGGGGGGGGGGGGGGGGGGGGGAGGAATGTGTGCTCTTTCTTTCTATAAGGATTTAAAGCATCACTGGAAAATGCTTCTCAGGAGGTCGTTTCAAAGCAGTGTTTCTTGCTGAGCCAACTCAAAAGCCGGGCTTTTGCATGAGCAACCAAAACCCAAAGTGACTGAAGTTTGCAGAATATTTGGAGACAGTCACCTTGGAGTCACTCAGAGAAGATCCACACTTTAGAAGTGTGTCCCCATAACAAGAAGAGGGTTTTTTTTTTCCAGCCTCCTATGTGGAAACTTAAAGTTTAGGGAAAGGCGTACAAGTGGTGAACATTTTTCTGCTGCTGGAAGTTCCCACCTCAGAGATGGGAGCTTAACAGTTTCTGTTTGCTTCTCTTGCCTGTTACACACCAAGGAGGGGGGAGAGGGGGAATCCCATCATTTGATCTCAAGCACTCCCATCCTGCCAAACACAGAAAGAAAACCTTTTTAACATTCATTTTCTGCCCCTCTTTTCCACGTTGCTGTGGTGTTTCTTTGTCTCTTGTCAGTCCTGGGGTATCGAGAGTCAAGCCAGGATATTAATATTGATGCGGACCTCAGTTTATTAGGAGCTGCATTTCCGAGCCTGCCAGCAGCACAGAAACACTATTACTGGGTAATTAGTGAGCATCAAGCTGAGTTTGGATCGAGCAAGGCTTAGTGTCCTACTTTCAGTTTGGGGTTTGATTTTTTGAGAGGGGGTTTTGCCCCACATAGGAGCGAGAGCAATGGAAATCCCAGCTTGGGAGCACCTGGGCGCTCAATGAGGCAAAACAAAGGGGGGAAAAAGACCTTCCAGGTTTTTTTTTTTCCTTTGCTCTTTGAAAATCTCCCATGTTTGAAATGCAAAATCACTCCTTATTCATTTTTCACCATGTTGTTTTTTTTTACAGCTGGGCTGTCTTGGTTTGTAATTTCTCTTCCCTGTGCCTCACTTCGATTTTGCTCCTGAAAAAGTTTGCAAGAGCTTCAGTGTCCCCCAAGGGCAAGTGCAACTGGGTTGCTCTCTTTAGATGCTCCTGAAAAATGGGTGCTCATTGTGTTTCCTTGCTCTCTATCCTTTTCTGGATGAGAGGGGAGGAAATACCCTTTTAATCTATCATCTCCCCCATTCCATTCTCCACACGAGAAGGGCTTGTCCATCCAAACAGATGTGGAGACATCTTAGGGTTGTGGCTTTTGTCACCAGCTCCTTCCCTTTATCCCATTGCAGGGCTTCATTTGAAACACCATGTGAATAATTTAGGGCCTTTTTGCATCTTTTATACCTCTGAACTTCCACTAAAAGGGGTTTTGAGATGCTGCTGCCTGTAAAACAGTGTCTGAAGGTGAAAAACCCCCTCAATTTTGCATGAGCTAAGAAGAACCGTGGAGGGGGAAAGGGGTCTTTGCCAGGGAAGCCTCCAAAAACACCAGGGGGTTTAATGCATTAATTTCATGTGTGAACATTGGAGGAAGAGTGTGGGTGATGAGCACATTAGGAAAGTGGGGAGGTTTGGGGTATTGTGGGGAGCCTCAGGTACGCTGCAGTGGGGTTAAAATCATCGTGTCTCACTGCATCTGTGATTGAATCACAGCGACTCGTTGCTTCTGGGCTCAATCACTGTGTTTGGGGATGAATTACTGCACCTCACTGCAACCCCAATGCCTTACCTATCTCTGTGTTACCATCCCCTTCAGTCACTGGCTTTCCCTCGCTCTCTTGGGTCAAAATCTTCCTCCTGTTTTCACACCTTTGTGTTGCTTGAGGCATTTAATAGGTGCTGCAACCCCCAGTTAGCATTGCACACTTGCACCCCTCCCTTGCATCTGGATGGTTTTAGATGCTTTTGGATGCTTTGGGATGCTCACTGGAGGAGTTTTGCTGTTGGAAGCGGGCTGCATCCCCCGAGCTGCACGAGCAGCAACATGTGGGCTTTGGCAGGGCGTCTGCTTCGAGCTGCTGGAAGAGATTTAAAAATCCTGACTAATTTCTTTTCCACGAAACAAATGAATCTTCAGAAGGGCCTTTCCTCACAGCTGCTAAGCCATTTAATTTGTCTGAGTCATTTACAATTTGTGATGGGACTGTTAATAGCCTGACGTGGGGATTGATGTTGGTTGGATGTTGTGGGGGTTGGGTTTCTCCTTTTAGGGGTTGTTGGTTTTAGGGCTTGGTTTTAAGGTGGTTTTTTTTTGGCCTTTTGGGGTTTGAATTTCTTTCTGGATTTGCCCCCCCAGAGGCATAAAGCTGTGTTTGGAAAATGTCAGCTCCATCTCCTCAGCCCCTTTGTCATGCCAGGGTGGCTGGGGGCTGAAAGCACAAACCGCAGCCCACCCATGGGGACGTGCTGCCCTGCTACTACTTAACTGCTTCAAAGTACCTGTCTGTGATATGAAACATGCCATAACATGAATATATTCCAGATGTCCCTGCAAATTTCCCCTCAGCTTTTGCCATCCACCTGAAGGTGGCTGCTGCAGCAAGAGGCTTCTGGGTCCCTGCTGCCTCTCTCGCTGCCCAAAGGAAAGGGACGGTGGCTCCTTTAGGGTTGCAGTTTGGGAGGGGTGACCATTACCAGATCAGGATGATGCTCCCAGGTCTTGCCCAGTGCAGTGTGGGGTGAGGGATGCAGCCCAGGTCCCAGGGAGTGATTGCTTTCCTTGGGATTGGGGAAGAAGGTGGGGGGATCTCATTAGGTTTTATGGAGATCTTCATCCTCATGTCTGGAGGGGGTTTCTCTCCTTGGAAAGTCTCCATTCTTAGGTTGGAGGATCTCTGTTGTTAGAGTTTGGGGAATCTTCATCCTTTGCGTTGTGGGGGTCCTTGCGTTTGGGGGATCCAGATCTCCAGAGTTTGGGGAATCCCTGTACTTGGGATTAGGATCTTCAAATCTTGGAGGACACCATCCTTGGAGTTTTGAGATCTGCATCCTCGAGGGTTTTGAGACGCCATCCTTGGAGTTTTGAGATCTCCATCCTCGAGGGTTTTGAGACACCATCCTTAGAGTTTTGAGATCTACATCCTCAGGTTGGTGAGAATCCCTGTATTTGGGACTAGAAGGATCTCCGTCCTTGAGTTTCATGAGGTCTCCATCCTTGGGTTTTGAAGGTCTCCACCCTTGGGGTTGAGAGCTTTCCATCCTTGAGGTTGGGGGATATTCCCATCCTTGGAGTTAGGAGGACCCCCCACCGTTGTGTTTTGTGGTGCTCCATCCTTAAGGCTTGAGCATCTTCACCTTCTCAGTGAAGAGAAGGTCTCCAATTTTGGGTTATGAAGAGCTTCTTCCTTAGCTTTGCAGGGAAATCTTCATCCTTGGAGATGGAGTCTCTGCATCCTTGAAGCTTCTCCATATTCAGGGTTGGGGGGATCTTCACCCATGGAAGATCTTCCTGTCCTCCACCCTGGATAAAGCCAGGACCTATAACCTTCTCTATGGCACAACATCTGCTTTGCACAGGAGGCATGGGAGATCTATCACGTTCCTATGCCCCCTGATCTAGGTAAACCTGCTTTAGCAAGGATGATCTCTAGAGGTCCCTTCGAACCCCTACCATTCTGTGCTTCTATCCAGGCTCATACCAATGACCAACTGCAGTTTTGGGTTGCTTGGAAGCTATTCTGTGAGCAGAGCAGCTTCCTTTCCTTCCAGCCAGCTCAGAAGCTTGACAGACAACGCTTTGGTGTGTGTGCTTGTTATCAAATGGGCTATTTCCAAGAGACGTGGACAACAACTTCTGTGTGTCAGCTCCTGGTTGGCTGAGAGGACCATGGCAAAAGCTGAAAGAACAGCAGTGCTGAAGGTGCTGAAGTAGGTACAAACCCTTACGATTACTATTCATCACTAATATGTTGCGTGGCACTAATTAATTTTTAAAGAGCCTCGCTGGGGACCTCATTGCTAAAACATGATGTTTTTTCCTCCGGCACCACAACTGTTAAGTCCAAACAAAGCAGAAGCAAGCCAGCAAGGCTGAAGGACTGAAACCTCCATCAGACAGCAGCTCAGAGGAGATTTCTCTTGAGGGCTACATCCTGAGGTGCCACGTTCTGTTTCCACCCTTCCAAATGCATTTTATTGAGGGGGAGGAGGGGGTGAGGAGTCCAATCCAGCTTCCCCGGAGTGCAGAAACGTCGCCTGAGCTGTGAGCACACTGGAAGCAAAGGGAAAAAGCTATTTTCAGCTCTGCTCTCACCTGTCTCACTTTACCCCAGCGTGGCTTTCCTGAATATTTTTAGCTGTGTTTTATTACTGCTCTTGCAAGCCTCAGACGAGGGGATTATTACCATTGAGCTCACTCACACGTAGGTTATTTAACTCAGTCTTTGGGAGCACTAAGAACAGACCTTCCTCAACATTTCCACTGTGATGTGACACCCAAAGATATTGATTTGGTGTTTCCTCATCACCTGATGTACAGAGTATTGCTCTTAAAATGGCCAGAGGTGGAAATGCTTTGTCTTCCATTTGTGTTTAATCATTCCTTTCATTAACGTGGATCCTTTGCTTGCCACCACCTTGAGCCTACCTATCCGTTCCAGCCTTCTAAGTTTCATCTTCTCCAAAAGAAGGGGAACTTAGCAAGCTTCTGCAAAGCTGCTGAACAGCTGAAAAATATCAGATTCCCTGGCTTATTTTACCTTTTTCATTTAAAATCAGGCATACTGGGGCAGATCTTGGGATGCCATTCTCTAGGGCTGATTGGACCAGGATCTGGGGCTGGTTGCACTAGGATCTGGGGTTGATTGGACCAGGATCTGAGGCTGATTGGACCAGGGTCTGGGGTTGATTGAACCAGGATCTTGGGGCTAATTGCACCAGGATCTGGGACTGATTGGACTAGCATCTGGGACTGGTTGCACCAGAATCTTGGGG
>WBNH01007203.1:185249-196916 GCA_013401255.1 Urocolius indicus | reverse complement strand
CAAGGGATGCAATCAGAGGAATTATGTGTGTCTTATTTCTTGATCACATCCAAGAGCTCAAAGAGAAGATCAGGACTTTTTTCCTCAAAATACTGCTAGTGTGACCACCACCGCAACACAGTCAGTTCCATTGGCTTTAATGAGTTTCAGCGTCCTAGCAGCAGCATTCACAAGGTGGTCCAGTGACAGAAATAATCAACATGAAAGGGAGGCCACTGAAAGAGGAAGTGTTTCTCCCCAAACAGCACTTCCTCTTGGTATCAAAGTTACCAAAGAATATATACTAGGGGCAGAAGAGACCATTGTCTGACCCAAATGAGGTCTTATGTTCCTCTGTACATAGTTATTGCAATAACTATGACAGAACTGCAGAGGTTATTTTTAACATCTGTACAAGTTGACTACAAACACTCCTTCATATACAAACAAACAAATATTGTACTGAATTACTAGGAACCTGAGACAGGTCTGATTCATGGATAACTTAGTCATCTAATCCTCTGAGCATGCAGTTGAGTTTCAAGTTTAACTCTTCCTCAGGTGGGCATCATCACTCAGGTATATAGGCATAAGCCCACACAACCTAGCAGGTTTTTGGTATGACCATCCTAAACACAACTTTCAACTGAAATGTCTTGTTTCCAGTTTTTAACGCAAACAGAAGTGTTTCTTAGAAGGTTTCATGTCACTGGCATTATGCAGTATACCCAAAAGAAGTCAACCAACAGCAACACAGAATAAGATTCATTTTTGCTTACTCCATTTCTTACACTGATTCGAGGTCTGTAAAACATTACAGTAGTTAGACATTTAATTATGCACTGTGTGTGCCACAGGCTCTCATTTCAATTTCAATTAAACTATCACCCAATTTAAAACGCTTCTCAAAACCACTGTATATTCTGTTTGTGTCCCTTTTCTTCTGAAGAGCACTTGAGAGCAGGGTTGCGTGAGCTAGGGACAAACCCCAGGGTGGTGAAGAGACAAGCAAAATGTCCACACAGAGGAGATCTCAGGCTCATAGGTTTGACTGCTCCTGGTAAAAATCTCCCCTTTCTATACAGGTAGATGTATGTTAAGAACCAAGTTTCAAAAAAATAAATGGAGAGAACATTCAATGAGGAAGAGAGTTCACTTCAAAATGTTGAGAAAACAGTTTCCATTACTTCAGACTGACATCTGAGTGTGTTGAGGGGGATAACTACAGGGAAGAAAGCTCCTATTAGGACTAGATAATGCTGCAAATCTGATCCAGGTTTTAAGATACTAGGAGTCATAAATATCCTATATATTTAAAAGTGATAACCTCAAAAGCATTTGCCAAAAATGACAAGCAGGAGAAAAGTCTTTAGCAAAAATTTTTAAATCCTTCTAAGCATTTAGTTGGACAGGCAGAATGCACTGTCTCTTACAAAAGTGACCTTACAAAATTACGTAGGAAGTCAGAAGGCCATTACACTTTCACATTGTCATTTTAGCTAGAATAACACTAAAAGTTTACGCTAGCATGCATTAATTATGCAATAAACATGTCAATAACAATGTCAAGATCTTCCAATTTGTACATAACAGGAATGTAATAATTATAAATTATTGGTAAACAAATTCATACAATCATAGAATGGTTGGCAGAAACCTTTAGAGATCATTCAGTCCAACCTCTCTGTCAAAGCAGGTCCACCTAGATCAGGTCGCACAGGAACTTGACTAGGCAGGTTTTGAAGACCTACAGAGAAGGGGACTCCACAACCTCCCTGGGCAGCCTGTGCCAGGGCTCCCTCACATGAACAGTAAAATAGCTTTTCCTTATATTTAAATGGAACTTTTTGTGTTCCAGCTTCTTGCTATTACCCCTTGTCCTGTCACTAGACAGGACAGAAAAAAGTGATCCCACAACCTCCTCACATCCACCATTTAGATATTTGTAAATACTAATGAGATCCCCCCCTACAGTCTCCTCTTATCAATCTTTATCATTCAATTCATAAATTTCAATTAAACTATCAACCAATTCATAAGTTGATCTTTATCATTCTATCCCTTAATTTTTTCCATGAGGTACATAATTTCAATTATGATTTGCTGACAGTTGCTGTCAAAACCAATATGCTTTCTCACACCTTTTTTCTAAATACAATTAAGTAATTTTAGAGGATACTGAAGACTCTGAGTAAATATTCAAGACCTGCAGCAATACTGCTATGGCAAAATTACCAGGGACAGCAGTAGCTCAATTATACTTTATCGGCCATGCAGTAAAGCAGCACATTATGTATCATATCACATAAGAAGCAGTACAGTAAACGTGTGGAGCTTTAAAGTCCACTGGGTGTATATAGAAAGCTGAGAGAAAATAGAGATTCTGAGCATAGAACCTGAATTTGCACAGAAAAGATATCCTAAAAGGACACAGGATTTGATATCAGAAAACTTTAGTTGAGCTAGCAATATGTCCTAGGGGTGAAGGTTAATGATTATCCTGGACCATACTGGGACAAGCAATCTTCCCTTTTATCGAGCACTGGCAAAGCTACATGTAGAATACTGTGTCTATTGCTAGGCAACCCTGTCCAAGCACTACTTGATTGGTTTTTTAACTTCTTTTTGATTTATCTATGAATTAGGACATTACTACTAGTGAGAAAAACACCACTTAACTGGGGACTAGGATCTTACACTTCACTTTTCTAGAGGAACACAACTGACATTTAGAAAAAAACATCCTTCTCTAATAATGAGATTATGAGATAACAGTCAGTCCAAAAATCTTTAGAAATCGTCAAATTTGCACCACTGAATCTTGCTTTCTATAGTTAGAGCCAGGCAGAAATCCTGTCTACAATCATCAAAAGTGAGGACTGTGTCAGGATATGGCAAGTATAAGAGAGGCTGAGACTTGATACACAGTAGCAATGAGAATGCTTTTAGTGCCAGAATTGGCTTATTCTACACCATGCTTAATAAACTCAGAAAAAAAGTCAACAGTTTCTACTAAAAAAACTGGAAGTGTCTATCTTCAATCTAAATCACATTCTGTTACCAAACTGGAAAACACATGGTACATCCACAAGGCCCACCAAGAATCTGCTCTGGCACGGAGTCTGGACTAGATGATCTTTAGAGGTCTCTTCCAACCCTTAACATCTGTGACTCTGTAACCTGCCTGGGTCATTAGAAAAAGGCTATAGAGTTTTCCTCATGTTTAAAAGTATCTTTTGGTTCCTGTCTGTGAGTACATATATGGTTTTTATCCAATTCTGCCTCTTCACATTTTTAACCAAATTCTCACTACCAGTTTCATCAGTGCTGCTTTGAGTCATGTTGCCAACATGCCTGACAGCATCCACCACACCTCCAGTACTGTTACAGCTTCATAGTTCCATGCAGTCACATGGGTTTTCCTTTCCGGTGTTGGCATGCAGCATACTGCAGAAATTCTGTCACTGAGCATTCCAAGCTTTTAAGCCCCATGGAAGGTCTGTTTAGCAGGAGTAGGGGACAATTACAAAGAGTAAGAGCAAGAAGGAAGACCAGTTAAAAGGGTAGCTGGAAACTCTTTCACTCATGCAAAAATCATATATACCACTTTAGACATGCTTCTTGGCACTTTATGCAAGTTACTAAGTAAACAAAAGTTAGGAAGAGTCTTCTGTTTTCCAGTAACAGATTTTTCCCCAATGTCGTGTAAAGAACTATTCCATAAAGAAGCAAGCTCTTGACAGCTTATACCAAATGTCTTCCCAATCCTCTCAATTCAGTCTATCCCATTTCGTGAGATGCATCACAAGCTAGCTATAGAGCTGAATCCAAGAGTTGAAAAAATATTTCATTTTAGTTTCTTAGTAGCATATGGTTTCCAAAACAGATGTTGGCACCCTGGTAAACCACAAACAAATATGCTATGCAAAGCTTTCAACCTTTCATTCACATTCCCTATGTATTTTCTAACTGATCTTTCAGGCTTGCCTCTCATCCCAAAAATATCAGGATCCCACGTGAGTACTAAACAGTTTCCCCAAGCTCTTTGCTACCTTCCTCCAACTTGATAAGCGGAGACAAACAAAATAATATTTCTCATTTATGCCTACTTGGTTTATTATTGCGGAAAGTTTTGCCAAAAACAACGGCTCCATAGCTTGCTTTCAGGATTAATACAGACATCTGGCATTCTGGAATTTGGAATTGGTGCCTTTGAGGTAACAAACCTGGCCTATGAAATAACTTTGAGTACACACCAACCTTAAGGGTCACAGATGAAAGTGCTACTACGAGGGCCAAACCTAGATAACAGCTGATATGCTTAAGACATTCACTCTTACTACAGAAATAAATCGCTATGCTCATACTGATGCCTCTTCTGCCCAAACAGAAATGCCACCATTTTCAACATAACTTCCAAAGGCCACAAATTATCCCAGTTATATGTGAGAAGTGACTATGTAAGCCTCCTGCCTACGATGGTGGTGTTTAGTATACCGGAACAATGAAGCTAGAAAATGTCTTTTTTCAAGATCACTCTGCACCAATATATTAACTAATTGCAGAGTTAAGTAAGTACTTCAAGGCTTTTTAAGCACTTAGACAAAAGAGGACATCAATGGAGAGAGAGTGTACCACACAGTCTCAAGCATTTCTCCCTTCTGTTTTAATCCCATGGTGGCTGATTTTGAGCTAGCTCTTTAACATTTTGTAGCATATGCATTTCAACCTTAAGCCGAGTAGAGAAGCAAAGCTGTTGAGCCGTAACAATTAAATTCACTCCAACCATCTGTTAATATTAAAGCTACATACATCATTCTCTGTTTTAATACTGCTAAATTCAGAGTCCATTCTATTAATTGACTTGTACACTTCTTAGAACATCATCCGATTCTCCAATACTGGTATACAGGCTATAACCTCTGTCAAGTGCAAGAGAGAATACTTTGAAGGAAACAAGTCACCATCACCTTATTTTTGTAATTCAACAGTAGTAGAGCAAACAGTTTGCAGGCAGCACTATGAAAAGACATACAAACTATTTAGCATTTCAAATTCCATAAACAATATTAATGGCTAGTAGATTTATATTTAAAAGAATCCAAAGATATCAGCCACAGCTTATGACACATAAATCTAACTCACTCGCAAGAAGCTATAATACGCTACTCAAAGACGTTCCTGCTATACAGGCTGCTTTTCCAGAACTTCTAAACTACAACTTTTTGCTTTGTGTCAGTGTTTTCCTTAACTGAACTGCTAACAGACTCCTTCAGTAGTTCTTCAGGCCAAAACATAAACTTCTGGTAGTATTAGAAGATTAATTCCTTCAGTAACTCAGAAAATGCAGGATTCAATACCATATATGCATTCCGCTTTTTGCACATTAATCAAGTCAGAAGCATCACCTGAGTTCAATCAATATCACAGCTGGAGGAAACAAACTGCTTCAATGAATTGAAACGAGTACTTATAGCTACAAACTATCAAGAAATAAACATGCAGGCTGAATACCATACTTGCATCTAGTCTCATTAACAAGTTATTTGTTAGAAGATAGTTCTGCAGTGTTCTTTTATATTTGTGTAATAGACTCTTGCAAGCTACAGTTAGTCTATGCCTCACTAACTGAAAATATAAATAACAGAGCTAAGTAATCATAGACTCTTACTACTGAAAATACACACCACAATTCAAATAACTGTAGTATTCTATTTGGAACATTGAAACAGAAAGACTTCTCATCTTTCAGCATTTGAGAAAATAAATCCCAAATACCATACATGTACTTGTGCAGTTCATAAACTACAAATTTCCACCTAGAAACTTTAAGCCAGCTTAATATTAAAAAAAAACAAACCCCACAACACAATCCAGACCTCACACTGCACTGTTATACTGCATTTAGACACCTTCCACTGAAGATTCTAAACCTAAGTAATATCACTAGCAGAAACACATCCTTTCATTTTTGTCAACATCTCACAAGGAACACTTCCTAAAGTGATCCACCCACTCTCAAGTTTTCTGTACTCTTCCACTCAGAAGAGGTTTTTTTTAAATAGCAACATGTCTATTCAAAGCATCCTACTGTTCTAACTTAAATAACATTTATCCTGACAGAGATGATTTTCTTGCCTCAGTCATACAAGACACAAGACTAACACTAATTCCATCTTCAAGAGATTCTTGGGCAACTAAAGCAAGACAAACCTCAAAGAACTGGCAGGTTCAAAGTCAGATTTTGCCAAATACATTTAACATCAGCTAAGGCTTACCCAAGCACTCCTAAGCTCTTAAAAAAAAAATCCAATTGAAAGAAGCTGCCTTATTAAAATAAAAGAACTCATAAACACACCCCATTCTCCTCCACTTCCAAAAAAAAAAAAAAAAAAAGCAAAAAAAAAGCAGGGTCCTCACAGAAATATCGTGGCAGCGTTTTTAAAAGAGAGACTAAAACTAGTTATCAGCAAAGTAAAGATGTTTTATTATGCGAGAGATAATAGACAAGGTAGAATAAAATTCCGTAAGCTACAGCAACGGCACACAAGTGACCACCGGAGGAGGGAGCAGTGCCGACAGCTTTTCCCCATTTCGAGGGAGCACTTCACCCAGCTAACAGCTCCTACGGTCCACCGGGGAACAACGAGCCGCCCGCCGTGCCCGGCCGCCGGTACCCCGCGCCCCAAGGCGGCCACGGCTTCTCCGCCCCTCGGCGGCTGCCGGCCGCCTCCCCACTCGGGATGAAGGGCCACAGACGCCAGGAAGACGGTTCAAGGCGGCTGCCGAAGGAACCTACGTCACGACCACGGGAAGAAAAAGACGGCAGGCGGGCAGGGCTCCCTGCGGCGCGGGCCGGGCCGGGCCTAGCCCGCTGCGCCCAGGCCCGTGACACCCCGCAGCCGCGCCGCGGGCCGTCGCGCCTGGCCCGAGCTCCCTGAGCTCGCGGGGTACGTGTGCGAGAACGAGCGGCACGTGACAGGCCACAGCAGCCCCGCCAGGCCCTGGCCCGGCCGAGCCCGAGACGCGTTCAGTACCCCCGCGCGGAGGGGACCAGGCGCCAGGCCCGCACCGCCACGGAAGGGCCGCCCTCGGGGCGCCGGCCCGCTAGACGCGGCGGCAGGAAGAGCCCGCCGCTATCCCGCCCCTACCTCGCTCGGTAAGCGCGTTCCCTCGCCACAGACCCCAGGCTGACTCCGCTCAGGCGGGAAAGCCACCGCTCGCTACCATCACCGACGCTCCAAGATGGCGGACATATCAGCCCCTGCGAGCCCGCCTCTCCCTCCGCCCCGCCTGCCAATCACACCGTCTCGGCACCGCCCCCTGCCCCGCTCCCGCGTTGCGATTGGGCTGCGGTCGGAGCTCGGCCGCGCACTGGCAGCCTGGCGGGTGGCAATCACCGGGCCCGGCGGTTGCCACAGGGCCGCAGGGGAGTGAGGGCGGTTTCATGGCTTCCTCTTGGCCAGTCAGCGCACGAGGCGGGTGCCTCTCCCTTCCCACCTTCCCGGCCTAGCAACGAGAGAACGTGACCGTGACGGACATTCTCGTCGCCCAATGCGCAGCGCGGCTTCCTTTTAAAAATAAACCCTTTCGGCGCGGCGCGGCACTCCGGGCCCGGCGGGCGGGGCAGGCGCCGCTGGGGGCGGCCTCGGCTCTTCCGGCCGCGCCACTGGCCGGCGCGCTGTGTGCGCCCCTCGCGCTGTGTGCGCCCCTCGCGCTGTGTGCGCCCCTCGCGCTGTGTGCGCCCCTCGCGCTGTGTGCGCCCCTCGCGCTGTGTGCGCCCCTCGCGCTGTGTGCGCCCCTCGCGCTGTGTGCGCCCCTCGCGCTGTGTGCGCCCCTCGCGGCGCGGCGCGGCGCCGTGCGGGCGCCAAGCTGCCTGACAACAAGCCGGGGGCGCGCGGTGCGGTCAGCGCGGCGGGACGGGCTCTGCGGCGCCGCTGGAGGGAGCGCAGCGAGCGCATTAGAGCTCTTTCTGAGCCGCTGCGCGAGTGCCCGTGGACCTCCTCCTCCACCCGAGGACTGGCAGCATGTTATAGTCAAAGTGCACTCGAATAAATGTGCGTGAGAACGCGGGCAGGGACTACGTCCTGAGACCGGCCGCTCTGCTACGGTGCCCACAGCACTGCTGGCTGAAGTGGTGGCTTTGTAACCCTGCCTGGCCAAGTCCTGCTTGCAGGGGCCTCTACATGAAAAGCTCGAGTGACAAATAGTGGTTTTGGTAGGCATTTGCCTAGTTTCTGTGGGATTTTGGCTGGATTCTGCTGTGCATGGCTCCTCAAGAGCCAAGGGGAGGCTGCTGGTCGGAAGTGGCACCAGCAAGGTGAGGGGTGCCAAAACCGTCTGACTGCACCCTAGGACAGCTGTAGTGGCCTGGTCAGCACCTGCAACTGTCTCTGGTCCCTCCTGCCCAGACTCACCTTTGTTTTCCTTTACATTTGTTTGCCCTTTACATTTTGTGTGTTTGGAGTGGGTTTGTGGGTTTGTTTTGTTTTGTTTTGTTTTTTTAAAGTTTAGGATTGGCAATAGTTCTGCATAAAATGTCTACCTGTGAATGAAGGTGGGTGAAGGGGCCACCATAAAGAAGGGAGAGTCACCTCCTAGAGCAAAGAAAGACAACCTATCTGAAAGTCCCAGCTGTGGCACCTCCTGTCCTGTTGACATCTCTTCCCAATACAGGAAAGAGCCAGGAAAGCCTGTTGTTCTTATCAGTTGACATCATGTACTTGTAAAACATCACCTTTCTCAAAAGCTTGCTCCATCAGGGTATATGACAGCATGGCGTTAGCTGCTTTTCATCAATGTGTAAAAGCAAGTGGCCAAAGAAGATTTGGTACCTCCAGGCTCACCAAAGCTAATATTCCATCATGCTGGCACTTGCCTTGCCCATTATAAGGCTGGCATGTACTTTCTGTGATGCAGTAAATGTGAATCATGCATGAGGTGTTTGGGTTTTTTTTTAATATTGACATATATTTGCTCTGATAGTTACTGATCATATATGTTTAAGAATAGAAACAGATATGTCATGGTTAAGGCAATGACTTATTTTTTTTACATTGGGGGAAGAAACAATGGCTGAACCATTTAGTGATGGAGTGGTTCTTGTGGGAACCTCTGGTAGAGCACGAGGAAACTGAAGGGTAACACAAATTCCTGCATTTATTTCATATACCAGTGGAAGGAAAAAGCAATATGTTTCTTTGACTTTGTTATGAATCAACAGTCTAGGATAAAGCAACTCCACTTTGCATAATGTGTCCACATCTTTCACATGTTCATCTGACATACAAAGTTAAGCTCAGTACAGCTATACTTCCATCTTACTGCAAATCAATGACCAGCTCAGCAGATCTGCTCCCATTAAAACAAAATTGTTGATACTACAATGAGACATAAATACTGGTGACACTGCTGCAGAGAGAAGGAAAGAAACAGTGAGTCAAGCTAGAAATGGTGTCAGGTCTTAGGCTGCAAGGGTAGGGTCTTAGTGGGAGTCCTTCTCTGCATAAAACACCTTGCAGTTCTATTGTGTAAAAAGGGAAGATGTAATAGATAAAGTAATGTGCTTATCTTTCTCTGTTTACCCTCCTTTTCAGAGTAAGGACTGAATTTTGCCTGCAGGTTGGTTGAAGTCCACAGGAGTCAACATCTTCCACTTCACACTGCTATTATGTTCAGGATCTTTAAAGAAGGTTATAGGCTGATTGGGATTCCTCTGGTTTTTTATCATTTTATCATCTCTGTATTTATACAGAGAGGTTAAGGTGCCTGCTTCTAAAGAAATGTAGCCATCAGGTTTGTAATAGTTGCAAACTGTCTAATATGCCTAGCCTTTGTGCTTTGTCCAGGCACCTACACAGGAAGAAACCCTTGCCAGATGCTCAGGTGCTTGGTTTTATAATGCTTATTGCATAAAAGGCTGGACAAAGCATCAGCTTTCTTTTTGTTTCTGTGGCTTTCCTACCAGTTGACCAAGCTTTGGCTCCTGTGCTTTCAGCAGGCATTATTGATTCTCCCAAAGATTGAGTCACAGCATGCTTTACCCTAAGAGCCATTCTTGCTCATGCTACTGTTCAGCACATGATGGCACATTCTTATTTCACAAAACCTCTGTGAGTAGAAGCCTTCCCCAAGCCATGGGCCCAGGGGGTTGCTCCCATTAGGAGGAAATTGTTGGCCGCCAGCTCAGAATCATGATCATCTTATTCTGCCTGAATAAGTCAGTAGACCTGCAGCAATTATGGATGCATGTGATCTTAATGTGTTTTAAACACCTGGTAAAAACACAGCAGCATGAAATATGTCTCTTGAGCCATAGAGTCGCCTGGTTAGGTTCCTGATTGTAGAGCCTGGTTTTATTTTGTTTTTCATGCAAGCAGATTTATTTAGTAAAAAAAAAAAAAAAAAAAAAGTAAATCCTCAAAACAATCAACATGAAATTGGACATTTTTCTTTTTTCTTGTTGTTTCAGCTGGTGTTCAGTCAGAAAGCTCTCTAGACTGTATTTGTTCCACATTTATTTTGGCTGTCTCCTTTCCTTTCACTATGTCTGTGTTTTGTTTCTGTCATGTCACTTGCTTGTTCCAGCAGTGTGTACCTGCACTGACTACAGCACATAGACACTTCACAATATAAAGTGTATAGAGGCAGTTCATGTGGTATTGTCACTTGTCAATGACAGTCTGTAGGAAAAATGTTGCACTGGAAGCTATCAGCAGGAAAATAATAGGAAAGAATTGTCTATGGGTTTCACTAATGGATAATTGAGAGTACAATGTTCAATGACATTCTCAGGACAAGCTAAGAGGTTGTTAAAAACATGATGAGCTTATAACCTTTAGCAAGCATCAGGGTCAGTATCTGGAGTGGGGATGAATAGTTTGAGTGTAGAACAACTACTGCAGTAAAATAGTTAGCTACCTAGTATAGTTGCCATAAGCATAAAACTTGTCTTCACAAGTTAAACTGGCTGCTGTTGACACATCTTATATCCTGAGCAAATGTGCCCTACATATGAGGGATAGATCTCATCTTAGAAGGGGCAGGATGATGTTTGCACTGGCACACATCTGATTTCCAAGTGTTTTATCACTGCCATCTCAGTTCTGGAAAGACTTGGGACATCAGAGGTGCTGTTTTTGTCTAATAGAGTTCATGTCAATATATTTCTATACCTTGATTTTGTGTAATTATTTTTTCAAACTGTATCTGTCCAGCTGATATGACCATTACTGTGTAGCTTGGTAATGCTAGGGTACTGCTGCCTCAAGGCACAAATAATTTATGTCTACAAGGAGGATCTCAAAGTGCTGTTGAACAGTTAGGGAAAATGAGGAGGTTATGTGACTTGCCCAATGTCACACTGAACAGAGAAAAGTACTGAAATCTCAGCCCTTTATCCCTGGGACTTTTGTGCAAATCTGAAGTCCTCCACGTGAGACCTATACCTGTGATTACAGGCAAATCAGAAGAAAAACCCCAAACCTCCTACCTAGCCTGCTTTCATAGAATCATAGAATGGTAGGGTTGGAAGGGACCTTTAGAGATCATCCAGTCAAAACCCCCTGCTAAAGGAGATCCACCTAGATCAGGTCTCACAGGAACGCATCCAAGCGGGTCCTGAAGACCTCCAAGGAAGGAGACTCCACACCCTCCCTGGGCAGCCTGTGCCAGGGCTCCCTCACCTGA
>WBNH01007203.1:147176-182719 GCA_013401255.1 Urocolius indicus | reverse complement strand
GACAGAAGAAGGAAGAAGCAGGAAAAAGATGGAGGAAAAGCCACCTCCTCTTCCGGCTTCTTCTTAAAAAGTGATCGTGGAGGCGTCTAATTGGCTCAGCCCCAGACGTGGGTCTGGGTCAGAGCTGGGGAGAGTTGCAAACAACTTCTTACAGGTGCCATCTTTACAGCCCCTTCCCCCTTACCAGAAAAGGCTGTCATGGCAAACCATGACAGTCCCCCACCATTGCTCCTCCCATCTCTGCCAGTGATGGAGGCCATGGGCCTCTCTGCATTACAGTCAGGGGCAGCGTTTGCCAGCACTGCTGTGACCCAGCAGCTCTGCAACATCTCAGAGAACACACTTGCCTGCCCCAGCCGTGGCATAGCTGGCCAGGCCAGCTCATCCCATGGCTCTGCAGTCACAAGCTGTCAGGCCGGAGGAGGTGAGGCAGGCCTGAACCCTGTCAGCAGCATTTCAGCACTAGCTGCAGCTGCACAGCCATGATGTCATGTCATCAGTATGCAGCGTGTGCTGCTGCTTCAACTCTGCTGGAGTGACCATGGTCTCATCCCTACCAACATTTGTCTTCCCTTTGCCTTTCCAGAAAAAGGTGGGATCTAAATGAGAGACTCTATGGAGAGAGTTGTTTCCAGTTTGCCCAGCTTGCAGACTTTTGTTTCTCTGCAGGAGCAGGAAAGCAGCAGTACTCACAAGGCAGCAGGATCACTTACATACAGGTATGGAATCTGCCCAGTGTGACTGTCTGGCCACCTCAGGCATAAAATGAATCCACAGTGTAAACCAGTTTTAATCTGATTGTAGTTAACTCTTTTAAGCACTGACAAGTTACGCTTAGGAAACAGACCTAGAAAGAGTATGGCAATTGGGAGCTTTACTCCAGAGTCCTCAGCTGTGTTTAACACTAAATGAACATTTGTAGAATAAGGTCATTTGAGGCACAAACACCTCTGATTTAACCATAGCCCTTACAAAATCTTTTATCCCTCTCATAGTTCAGGAGAGAATAAAGCCCTTTAAAGAATTTTAATGACTTAATGTTTAGCCTAACATCTTATTAAAATTGTGAAAATTAAGTAGCTTTAAGAAGAGGAAACAAGCATTTCTGAACAATGACTTCATGGTTATGCTCCTGAGGGTAAACATGGATGTTTGGCTGTACCAAGCCACAAGTTAAGCCATTTAGTTGAAACAAAATGTTCATATTCAGTTTTCTAGTCTCATTTCCAGCACTGATCCTATTAGCATTTCTAAGGCAAAACTGCTGGGGGGTAGGATGGGGCCTTCATACCATCCCTGTGGCCCTGCTGGAAAGAGCATAGGCATGGAGGGAAGCTTTGGTATCAACCCATTCAACTTTTCACCTGACCCTTGAGTTTTTAGTCATCCCTCTTCCATCACTGTGGGAAGGCTTATAGTGGTACTGGTTATCCTCTCTCCTCTTACGTTTTCTACCACCTCCCCAGCACTAGCAATTGTGTAATATCACTTGGGAGCAAAAAGCAAACAGAACGAGGCACACAGCGAGGCACATAGGTTGAACACAGCACGCAGACTGATGGGCTGTGGGAGCCTGCTGGGTGACCAGAGGAGTGGAGTGGCCCCACAGAACAGCTCTCTTGGCTAACCAACCCCATCCTCTTGGCAGGATGATTCTCACATTTTCTTAGAGGATGTTGGATGATGGCAAGGTGTGCCAGTGGTGCAGACAGATCTGTCTACCACTGAGCAAATCCCTAGTAAGCTCAATGAAGCTCACTAGCATGAGCTCTGTCTGCTCCAGCTGGAGAAGGTGTTGGTCTGAGGGTACAAAGTGGCAGTTTTGGGGAGCAAGTAAGGGAGCAGCAGTGAGGAGATTCCTGAGGCCTAATTGTAAAGAGGTTGATAAGGTGGGTGGAAGGAAGCTAAAAAGGAAATAATCTACAGGAATTCTAGGTTCCTTGAGTCTGGGATGTGCAAGATTGTTGCTTGCATGAGGTTAGTAGAAATGTATGCCCTCTCACTGTAAGATTGTACAGACAGAAAAGTTGGAAATCACTGAAAGACCTGTGAAGTTCGTAGCTAATATTTATTGAGAGTTTGAGGCAAATTCTGGTTAAGGCTCCAACTACTGGGAAGTCATCAAGAGGAATGTATTGCACGTGGTGAGGGGTGGGTAGGAATTTGATTATTTTGCAGATGTGCAGTACGTAGGGAAGTGACTGAAGGGGTTACTTGTGCAGGAAAGAGTAAAGAGATTCATAAGCATACCAGGAGAAACATATCCCTGTTCATCAAGGTCTTCCACTGAGCCCTATAGGAGAAAAAAGTTTGACTTGAGAGGAAGCAAATTAAAAGTTTGTTAACTGTGATTACAGGAAAAACTACAGACATCTACAACAGGACGGCTACTTCCATGGAGGCAAGAAACCTCTGTGTCAGCTAAAGGACTGTTCAGACTTGTGTGCTCCTTCCTTCTCCAACAGTGCCTAGATGCACAGCAATTACATTGCCATTGATAAATGCCTGCAAGTGTCGGTATGTCTTGTCCAGGTGTAGAAAACCCTCAGAGGACCTCATGATGTCTTTTATCTGGTAAGTTTAAAGGCTGTACCTTGTCCTAGAAAACATGGTTATTTAGCTGAGTATGCCTTATGATTTCTGCACATCCATTTCCCAAAAGAACAGTGATGTAATGGGCAGACCATCATCAAAAGCTGTTTCTACAGCATAAGGCAATTTGACATCATTTTTTGGAGACTCTTTTTACCTCATTATGCAATAAAATGGGTGCAGAAATGAGAGCCTGATGATCCTGAACACTGCTCTCTGGTGCTACCACCAACCATAAGTGTCTGGGCAGTTTCCATTGAGCAATGACCCGGGGGGTTTTTGTCCAGATAAGATGTTTACAGTCTATCTCCCATCCAGACACAACACTTTTAATTAAAAATCATGAGGAACAAGGGAAGGCCTGGTTACACCAATTATTAATACCAGATCCAAATTATGCTCTAATAATAAAACAAGTTGTACTATAAGCAGTAGAAATAATAAAGTATAATTTCCAACAAACATTTGAGACTAAACCCCAAGTATAGGGATAAACATGTGCAGAACTTAATCAAATATCCATTAATATCTCCAGATCAAATATCCATTAGTATCTCCAGAGAAAATACACTTGCAGCACCCGGAGCAGACACAGAGAAGTTGCCATCACTGACTGGACTACAGTACAGTGGTCCTACTACCCTGACAGGAGGTTGGCAGCACAGACAGAGATTGTAATCTGTTTCTTATAGGTACACTTGAGAGGTGCAGGTTGAAATGCTTATGGACAAAGAGGGGAAGGAGAGCTTGGTATCCTGCAGCCTCATTAAGTAGTCTAAGCCCTAGGCTGTTGTATACAAGGAGTAACCATCTTCATTTCTTTTGCCTCTGGCTATGCTTCAAAAGAAAACTTGGCCAAGGACTATGTGTTGTGGAGTCCAGTATGTTGGAAGCATGCCTGGAGACCTAGGCCAAGCAATACAGAATTTCTGCATCATGATTCAGATGTGAGCTGCTTGGCCCTCTTGGAGACCTCCCAGGGATTTTTGTAGCAACTTTAGTCTGGAGTGTCTTAATCCCATTTCAAGCATTTAAATGCTTTGAATATAGATACTAATATCACAGAAGAGTGAAAAGGGGAGAAAGCTGCTAAGCAAATGACGGAATACAAGTTCAGGGACAGAGAGAGCATTTTTTTTGGTGCTGCTTTAGATGTGTGGTAGGTACTGGTTTTGTTATGTAGTTCCATATTAAAACAATGTAACACGCGCTTCAGCAGCAGTGGTAATTACTAGCAGAACCACATGACCTCTCTGGGCTAATGATAGTCCTAAACCCGTGCTATCTTTTAATAGCTAAGCTGATTAAACTAGCACAGAGGACAAACAAGTTAGGGAAGTTACCTTCATGGTACTTCTCCCAGGAAAATTAAGGTGCTTTCCAAGCGTGCAAAGTGCATCTATCGTGTCATTTCTCAACCAGCCAAGATACAGCTGCCTAGTAACCACGAAGTTCACATTTCTGTGAAGCTGTAGCACAGGACTGAAAGAAATGATAGAAACAGGCTGGATCACCCAGGCAAACTTATGGACACAGGCAACAGTTACCTGGTCAGACATGTGTCATAAGCAGCAGTTACAATTTACTTTTACTTTAACCTTTAATCTGCCTTCTCCTCCCCTTTAGTTCCACCACAGAACAGGTGTGTTGTCCCCCAAACTGGTCAAGATGGAAACTTGCACAGAGTTTAATTACTGACCTCTTGGAACACAGAGCCAAGCTCTGGTTTTACCCCCACTGGGTTTGAAAGAACAGAGGAAAAATGTTTTTTCCCATATCTGAAGGTCTGAAAGGACAGCTGTAATCAACTGGCCTGTCTTTTGGTAGCTAAGATAATTAAACAAGCACAGGAAAAACAAGGTGGAGAAATTACTATCATGGTACTTCTAGGAAAATGAAGATACTTTCTTTATCTTAGTCTTTTTCTCTTCCCATCTCTCCTGACTTGCTGCCCTCATAATATAGTACATGTATGCAAACACGAGGAGTGCCAGTCAAAAGGACTAGGCTCTTAAAAAGTGTACGTGATTACAGTTAAATATGTGGGTAGTACCCACCTCTAAGACAGGAAACGCCTCACAGAGACCTCATGACTTTCTTAGGTGATAATATTTAAACCTTTTTAAATTGAGAGACACAGACACATCAAGGACCACAGCCTCAGAAGTTGTCCTTCAAGCCACACAAAGAAGTCAAAAGGAGTTATTACTTAGCCTTGAGAATCTAGGCCTAAATAATATGCCTAAGGCTGCTGAGAAAATCCTGGAATTAAGGTTATATCTATTCAAGCCTTCTACATGGGTAATAAGAGAATTTCTGCTCTTCTTGGGTTTGTAAATTTTGAAGGTGTTTAAAATGTCACTGTTTTTTATTAGTGTCTCCTCTTCTGTGACTACATGTATGTATATGTAAGGCAAAAATACATTTTAAAAATCAGACAATCTTAATTAATAGCTGTGTATGGTGTGTTAGGGGGGCTCTGTGTACTTGGTGGATTTCTGTCAGGCTTTAAACAAATCTCAGTTTTATTCCTTGGCATATTACTTGACTTTGTTTGTACACTGATGTAGTGTCAATTTTCAAATCCTCCTCCAGGCAGAAGTAGGTGACCTACTTTTCAGTCCTGGACATCTGCTAACACTAGTCTGTCCCTTTCTTTGTCCTTTAACCCCTTCTTCCCTCCTTCCCTCCCTGGCAGAGCATCTACCACTTCCCAGCTCTTCCAGGGAGCTGTGGCTGTCCCCTAGCCTGCTTCAGGACTGGGGGACGCCTCCACAGCAACAGGCAGATAATCCAGGAGGCATGGCTGCGGTGTGAGTGCACACATGACATCAAAGAGGGCTGCAGTTCTGCCTCTTTGCCGCAGAAGGTCACCCCAGTAGCATGCCCTAGCACCAGCTGGAAAGTCCTGGGGCACCTCACCATCCATTTACATGCTGGTGACCCAACCAAGCCTCTTTCTGCTGGCCCTGCAGCCTCACTGGACAAGTTTCCCATGGGATCTAGTCCAGCCCATTGGCAGCCACCGGCCGAGCAGGAGCAGTGATGGGGTGAGGTGGTGGGATCCCTGGGGCATGCTTGGCTGCCACCACTTCTGTACAAGGACCATTGTCTCTCAGGGAGGGGAAGAAAACAGGAGAGGGCTGCAGGGCTGGTGCATCCTGAGACCAAGGGAAAGGCTCTCCTTACCTGACTCAGGTGAGTCTCCAGACTCTGAGTTAACCTCTGCCTGAGTGGAGGGTCCTGTGGCCAGCACTGAGAGGTACTTTTGTTTCTCCACAAACTTCCTAGGTATCTTTCCCCATGCTGAACAACGATGCTGTATCTGCTCAGCAGCAGACTTGTCAGTGTTACCCATGGGGTAAAAATCCAATATTCATCCTACTTTTCATGAAGAGAATAGATATCAGTCCAGCTGTCTGATCAGTTCAGGGCTGACCAAAAGTTAAAGATTGTTATGAAGTCTTTTCATTCAGAACGTTCCTTTTACAGAGGCACTACTTCCTCCTAGAGGCCTCATCTGCTACAATGCTCCTGCAAAGCAGCCCTTTGCAATCTGCTTCAACAGGACTGTGCATTGTGGCTTTTTCAGGCAGTGCCAATGATGTACCTTGGCTCTAGATGGTATGGTGGTAGTCTGTAAGGTTGTCCAGGCGCTGGCCTTGCTGCTCCATGGCATTTGGAGGTCAAGAGAGTAGTGTTGCAGGGTGATTCTTGCCCAGAGGTGAAGAGCAGACTCTAACTTGTGGCATCCAGGTCCTTTGCCTGGTTTTCAACAGAAATAGACTTCTAGTTTGGTTAATTTATGCACGGTTTTTATTGACTGTACAATGTCTCCCTTTTGACAAACAGCGGGTGGCATGCTTGGATCAGGAATGTAAGTCATAGACTCAGAATCATAGACTCATAGAATGGTAGGGATTGGAAAGGTCCTTTAGACATCATCTAGTCCAACACCCCCTGCAGAAACAGGTCCACCTAGATCAGGTAGCATAGGAATGCATCCAGGCAGGTCTTGAATATATATATATATGTATGTGTGTGCATGTGTATAGACAGATAGATACCTATTTTCAACACCACCAAAGGATCAGTTTTAAGGACTGTTTAAACACTAGTCAAGACAAACACTAGTCATGTGTCCATTGTCGCTGGGCATCTTTCTGTTAGAAGTGAACAGCAGAACATGGGCTGCTCCAGGCCAAAGGACCAGGCTTTGTACACTGGTGTATTTCTTGTTAGATGCAAGCAAAACAGAATCTACATGAGAGAAATGATATCCACCTGCTGTCAAACATCATACAGGCTGCAAACAAAAGGAGCTTCAATTGTCTGCATTTACTTGGTAAGAAGAATAGAGGGACAGATAGACATGTTGATGATTCCCTTTACTGTGGTACTAAATCCTCTCTGTGTCTCTGCCTCACACGAGTGTCTCTGCAAACAGGGGATATAAGGATAGCCTCCATTTTTTTCAAAAGATCCTTTGATCTTTCTGGGCATTTGGCTTTTCTGGACTCTCATCTCTGGATATACATAACTTCCCTCTATCTCTCCAAAGAAGAAAATACAGGAGATATATTGATTAACTTAGTTCTAAAAACCTGTAAAAAGCTAAAGTGAGGCACCAAACAAATCACTCCTATAGCTACACAGACAAAGCTGTCTAGCAAAGATGCTGCTTCCACCAGCAAAAAAGTGAGTTCTACTGTTACAGACTTTCTAGGTCTGAGGGAAATTAGCAATTGCAGCAAAGTATTCATTGCCATGTAATTATTTCCGTGGTAGGGATTTATTCTACAATAGAAGTCTCACTCTGAGATAAGCTACACCCACCATCAGTGTTTACTTTAAGAAATCTAGTGCAAGGGGAGGACAGGGACAAGGTTGGTTGCTGTTGAAAAGGGCAGCTCTGGAGCTGTATTTCCTTTAGGAAATGAAGTTTGGTGAGCGACACTTCCCAGCAGATGACAGTGTTAGCTGCTGGCTCTGGTTAGGACTAAACTCTAAAGGGTTTGGTGGGTTTTTTTGTTTGCTTGGTTGTGTTTTTTTTTTGTGGCGGGTGGTGTTGACAAGGATGTTACCCTGTAAATGCCAGGTCTAGTGAAACAGCAAGGAAAATACCCAATAGTACTGCAAGAAAGGCAATACGAGTCCAGAGTCAGCTCTAATAACTTTGTTTTCTACCATCCCATGTTAGTCGGTCCATATGCCTAACTCAACCTACTAGCCTAAAGAGGGAAGCAAGCACTTGAGTTGTCTGCTACACTGGAGGCTGGTCAGTTTATTCTGATTATGTGACCTTAATCTTCAAGGTCAGATCATCTTGATCACTGCAGTTTTTAAATAAGTCACCTGAAACTCTAGCACCTTGACAGCAGAGGCACCATCACAAATCATCTCTCTGCTGCTTTTGCTGAAGCAGGTTCATCCTTGATGCCCAGCCTTCCTGTACCGGCTGGATCAGCCTGCATCCAAGGGCACAGATACAGAGCTCTGTAAGAGAAAGGCCAGCATCTGTTTCAGTGGCTTTGAGCTCAAAGTGGAGGGCCCTTGGGACCATAGCAAGAGGCAGACTGCCTTATCTCCAGGTCAGGAGAGGAGGAAAAGCCATCAGAAACATAGAAGTAATGCAACCTGTGAAGTAAGATCACAGATCCAGATCAATCCCAAAATGAAAGTCCCTTCCAGCCCTTGTGATTCTGTGAAAATCACTCTTGCACTTCCCTAAGAGGAGAAAGAGATAATTCATTCAACTAGCTGGCTAATTAAGCTAACTTTAGAAAGAAAAAACTCCACAACACCAACAGATGTCACCAAGTGTCACGGGAGAGAAGCTGTGCACTGACCTATCTGTCTCACTGCAGCTGAGACTTTAAAACATAATGTATTTCAAACCTCCCATGTCTTGTGATGTTTAAAGATTTACAGAATTTACTGATAACTTTTCTGCTTTTAAGTCAGACTTCCACTGACACATTGTGGACATCTCCTAGGAGCTTCACACATCGTTTCTTCAAACTGGTCCTTCTCCAGACTGAAAGCCGCACTGGAAGTGTTATCAAAGGTCACTAGGAACCACTTGTGGGGTTTAAATCCCACCAGTGGACACTCTCTGAGTTGATCACAAGTTTACCCCTGCTGCTTGTGCCAATATTAAACAGTCCTTCTAATGAGGCTGCCACAGCATTTAAGCAGAAGGAGAAATGATTTTGTTTCTGTATCAGGACCCCGGAGATTGGGTTCTGCTTCTGATCTTTCTCTTTTAGCTGATCTCGGGCAAATCATTGAACCTCTATATACCTGTACATGGCACAGGCCAACCCCACACCTGCTGAACTATCACATTTGGTTCATGGATACTTGTTTGTAGATTTCTGGCCTAGATAGGTTGTGCCCTTTTGATCCCTCTAACTTAATTTTTGTTTAAGAAAAGTTATTTCCTACTCATCAATTTTATCCACCTCCCCAGATTTTAAAGTAACTTTTCTATCTCCAAGAATGGATTTCATATACTATGATGCTAGTGATTTTTAAGTCCAAATCCAGATTCTTATCTCTGCAACTCCAAATATTGTTGGCATCCAGAGGCTTTACAAATATGTCATTTGTTCTTAGAACTATTAACTTATGAGAGGATACAAGCTATTTTTACTACAGAATGATGTTAATTTGTGAGTATTCTTTCAAAGACTACCTCACTTTACCAAGAAGATGACTCTCTAAATACATGCAACTTGCTGACGTTATCTAAAATGCTAAATGCTTGTAAATAGATTTAATTATCTTGGCTGTGTGATCCCAGTCTTTGAAATGGGAGAAATTATGCCTGTCTTAGCAGAACAATTCTACCATAACTGCAGGATTGGATCTCAGATGGATGTTATTTGCATATCTTGGGGATTGTCTGATCTCTCTAGCCTATTGGCTTACCTGACTGGTCTTTGAAGAACCTATCTTATGGACACTCAGGGTCTTTCCTTATCCTTTTTCATTTAAGCTTTCTCCCTAGGCTTTGTTCTACAGTCAGATCTCCCTTGTGCCACAGCTGAAAACTAACAGAACTAATTAATCTCATAATTCATTAATCTATTTTCTATTAAATCAGAGATGCACTGGAAAACACTTTGGAAAACAAGTGATATTTCATGCTAGCAATTCACTGTTACCCTGTCAAAGCTTACCAGATGCACTGAGTTGTGATATCACTTCACTTACATTTATGTAAACATCACAGACGGATACTGGTTTTGTAACAGATACAGAAAGCAAATTGGTAAGGCAAGAGGCTGGCTGGTATATACAATTTAAGCTGATTGTAACTAAACTGCTTAACTTAAATGAGACACATTGTTGATAACACTGAGGATTTCAGTTTTTCTAGACACCCAAGATTGGGTTTTGGAAGACAGATGTTTCTGTGTTTCTGTTCATGCATGTAGTAGAGAAGTATGAATTGTCTGTTCTCTTACATTATAGAGTATCATCTCTGCAGATAAAATACGACATGGTAATCCTGACTGGTTGTAAATCTCAGGAAATGCAATTTGAGAGGTTCCTAAAACCAAACGTAGTTGACACAAGAATGTGCTGCTCCAATTAAAAAAAAAAGTTTAAAAATCACTAATTCGTCTTCAAAAGAAGTAATTTATAGTGTTTGAAACAACTTTGAATTGAGCTTGAGTGACACAGAACATATGAAGGAATTGAAAATTCTTTTTTTTTTAAATGACTGTCACTCTTTTTTCTTTAGCCAGAGGAAAAAGAAACTTTCTGCAGAACTGGAAGTTTCTGTCCCTTTGACACCTGCCCTCTCTTGTTGTGCTTGTCACTAACAGTCAGCACCCTTCCTGGCTCCAGGATCATGCTGAATCAGACAATAGATTTATTATTTTAGTCCCTAAACTTGCTCGCTTCCCTGTAACTATAGGCAAAGGATAGACAACTCTTGTGCAAGAGAAGCTGAGGGCACAGTCTCACCTACATGAGCATATCTAACAACTCCAGCAAGCTAGCTCCAGGGAAACTAGCAACTGAAATACTGCCACACTATTGTTACCAGTACGTGGGCTTTTTATACTATAACCTACAACAGGAAAGAGAAACTGATGATACCAGCCCTTCCTAATGCTGCAGAAAATGTATAATGTGGGAACTGACTGTAACATTCAGAATCTGAGATTTCAAATTCTATTTTCAGTGCTCCTCAGTTTTAGTGTCTGCCTGTACACGTCTATATAATAAAATGTTTACAGTAAAATGAACATAAGCACTAAATCTATTTCCCTACAACCTAGGAGGAATCCACATCTCTATGAGAGAGAGAGAGAGGCAGAGAGAGATCATCTAAGAATTAAGTCCTAATGAGCTAAATTGAGATACATTGGTCTTTTTCTCATGAGTCCTTTTCAACCCTTCTAGGTAATGCAAAGTTCAATAACAAACATCACTCCCTAAGTAATAGATTGCTAAAGCTGTTGCTATTCTTTAAATCAGATTTATTGCCAAAGTAGCTCTCCCTTCAGTAAATTGTAACAGAAGGTATTGGCCTCAATTAAGCCCGGCTCTTGTCTTTACAGGCTGTCCAGAATACATGTAAGCTGTTGGTATGCTCCTATACCAAAACTCAACTCTAACCTCAAGCCTACTATTCATGTTAATAACAGAGACCAATCACTAATTGTAAGAGGAAGACCTTATTCTACCCCTGCCATCCCTCTTCCAGTTCTTGTCTTCCATGAGGAATCCATCAAAACCCCAAACTGAGCAGACCCAGGTGAGACACTTGTCCTAATCTTCACTGTAGCTAAGATCTTAGCCAGAAGATCTGGCAATACCCCTTGCAGTCACTATATACTCATCTCAATTCTGCAACATATTCAGAGTCCATCAATTAGCCTGGCTTCATTTCCCAAACTCTAGCTCTCAGATTTCAATTATAGGCAGGGTTCTTTTGTACTGCTTAAAAGCACAACAGCATTGTCTCCTGTGCAGATTCCAGCAACCACCTGGACTCTTCAGAGAAGGGCTGTGGGATGTCATGCTCTGTGCTGTTGGCAGGAATATGGGCAGCCTGCTGTGTTCAGATGCTTTTGTGGAAGCCAAGCACATGGCTGCTCAATTACCTTCTCTCCACCCCACTCTCCCCACCAGCCCACAGCTAAAGGCTGCACCACCATTCCCTGCCTATCGCTTGCAGGACAACCTATGTAAAAATCTTCAGAGGAGGGGTGAGTGAAAGGCAAACATACCTGCAGAATGCCTGACCTAAAAAACATCAGTTTTGCATGAAGAACTTTCTTCACCCTGGAACTCTATGTTGGCCTTTTGGCACCACGAGGCCACAGTTACCTCACTGTATTTAGTCTGGCTGAGATGGAGTTGATTTTCCCCACAGCAGCCCTCACAGTGCTGTGCTGTGTATTGATAGCTAGAAAGTTGTTGGAAACACCCCAGTGCTTTGGCTCCTGCTCAGCAGTGCTCCACCGCATTGATGCCCTCTCACTCCTCCAATGTTATTCCCCTACCAGGGCCTCAGTGTGGGCAAGATCTTGGAAGGGGATATAGACAGGACAACTGACCCAAACAGACCAAAGGGATATTCTGTACCATAGGATGCCTACTCAGCAGTAAATCTAAGAGAAAAGAGCAGGTATGGGGGCACGTTTGTCTTCTGGAGCAACTGCTATGTGTACTGAAGCCTTGCTTCCTGGGAAGTGCCTGTTACTGTTTCAACACCTGTAACACTGATAGATTCACCACTGCTCTGTTTGGCAGCATTTCGCTCCTAGTTGCTTTGGGGGTGGCATAATGCAGGGAAGGAGATCCAGATAGCTGCAGTTTGGATCAGGCTTTTCCTCAGCACAGCTGTGGGTCACCAATTCTCTGTCAGAATGCGTTTTGACTATTTCAGCCAATTCCTAGACTATCCAGATGCAATTTTCTATTCACTTGAATCCATAGTGATGCTACACTTAATCAGCCAAACACTTTGATCTTCCCTGCCACAGAGAGTTAACAGCTGGAGCAATTTCATTAAATATCAGGACCAGTGGATTCAGAATTAAGCATTCTTCCTTGGGAGCACAGGTTTGGTCCTGGGAACATACTCAGATTCCATTGGGACAGATGATACTACAGAGCTGTATTTCCCAATTAATGCATGGATCTGTAAGCTGTAGGAGTGTTAAGACTACAAACATCTCCTCAGATGAGAAAGCCCAGCTACAGCCAGCTCTGGAAAGAGCAGCCTGCTCTGCTTCATGTCATATAAAAATCCTAAACACCTTTCTCTTCTTCTGGATAATTTGGTCCAACTTTTCTAACAACAGTATTACATTCCAGACTGTTGACTACACCAGAAATACAATCATTTTTTTCCCCCCCTCAAACTACAAATAGTAGTGATGGAATAAATCACTAGGGTTAGGCAAGTCAACACATGGCTGGTCCAGAGTCCATTCACCTTAAGCATTATTAGCAAGGGTAATGTGGCTAAGAGGCAAATTTTTTTGACTGGGTCAGTACAACATAAACTATGAGAGAACTTAGTAGGAAATGATATAATGTCTCTGAGTTTGTATGTTATATTTTATTCCAGTCAAAGAAAAAAATCCCAAAGAAATGGAACTGGACATCACCAAGACTGCTGATGGCTGTTCAGAAAGACTACCTTCACTCTCCTTCTAATTTAACCAGCATGCAGGAGAAAGGATACCTCGCTTTAAGCTGATTTTTAGGTTAAGATGGTGTATTTCACAAATCTGAGACTACCAATATTGGCTGCAGAAATCAAAACCAAACTAGACTCAGTGGACCTAGTTTTCAAATATGTTCACCACAAAAGACAGAAGTCATTAGTTAAAAGATGTACTTTTACAGTATAAATCTAAAAGATACTATATACCAAAAAATAGAAATACAGATCTAATCTGGCCTAATCAAAACAGAGATTATTCCTGTGGAGTGTGACATATTTAATAAGATCATGATGCTTGACAAAATTGTGACAGAGCTAGCTAGCAACTGTAATTATAAAGGTGACCAGTTTTCCAATCAACCTCTTTACCTCCTTGCTTTTGCTGTTACTGTACATTTTAAAATTATAAACAAGGAGACAACACTATCCTTAAACTGTATCAAAATCAATTGTGAAACCAACTGGTTGTCTCCACTGAAGAAACAGCTTCATTCATAAAAAGGGCTGATAAAAGTATTTAAAAGTATTTATTATGAAACAAAATCCACATAATCTATGGTACAAATGCAGAGTCTGATATCTGTACAGGTATTTAAACAAAGCATCAGTTACTTAAAACAAGACTTTGGTTTTGTTAACATAAAGAAACATTACAGTTTCATGATCAGAAAACTGTAGATGTGTAACGGTCTGAAGTGAAGACTCAAAGAACTTTTTCTGAAGACAGTATTATTCAATTCATCTGCATGCTAGAAGTCCATGCTTGGAAAAGTAACACAGCAAAGATTTGATGGCTCTAATTGAAAGCCATTGTAGTGACAATCTGAAAATAGTATCAATTTAATCCGCAAAGTGTCACTTACTGGCGGCTTGTTTGTATTGGGTATTTTTATCACCAATGTTATGCATTTTGACAGGTATCAAGATTTCTGTTGAAACAGATAGGAATATATAAATCTAAGTTCATCTGAAGTAATGTATTTGAGAGAAAGTACAATATATTGCAAATTCAAGACATGCATGCTCTTAGAAAGTCAGAAGCTGTCGGCTTTCAGTTAGTTCCACAACTTGTGGGTGGATCTGAAGAGAACCCCAACTGTGACAAAGAGCTTTGTTAAAACCAGTAGAGTACAGTCTACATGATTCTGAGGGCACTTTTGATTTAAGGCTTCACTTTTTTCCTCCAGTTAATACGCTGAACCATTTAAAAAATACAAGGCACTGAAGTATTGAATTTTGTCATCTTTCATCGTAGCAAAGCCACAAAAAGATACACATGAAAAGCTGTAATTATTACGCTATTTGCAGCATACACATTTTAATAGAAATATAAAATAGATTGTGTGTGGGCTTTATAATAAAAATTGTAACTCTTTGTATATTCATGTACATTTACAACAGCAGCAATTGCAGTACAATTGGGGAAGGAAGGAAGGAAGCAGTCTAGGTTAGTTTTGTTTATGATGCCTTCCAAATTTCACGTACATAAGTAAAACAGTCCTCCTAATTTCAACAGCTTTTATCTTTGTAAGCTTTTGAAATCCATTTACAACTATTCAGTTTGTAGTTGCAACCAAATTACTTTTGTACTTGTTTACACACTGCAGGATCTCTGTACAAACCAAACTAGAATATCGCTGCCTTTGTCCAGCACAGCTACCCTGGGAGTGCAGTCACAGGAACAGTGTCTATTTAGAGAAAGGTGCTTTAGCAGGGTACTTGCTTCTCAGAGATGTGAATGCTTGTGAGTTACTGTCACTCATTGTAGCTGCCAAACTTGCTTTTCTCCTCTGGTAAGTCCTTCTAAGCATGTTCTCTGCATGTATTTTGTCCACACAGCATGACCCACTTAGGAAGTGGCATTGTGGATTTCCATGCAGTGGGATCCTGTGCTGGCTGGCAAGAGCCCAGTCCCTGGCTCTGGAGGTGGGCTCACCAGGGCCGTGGCTCATGCTGGGGGCAGCTGGGATGTGGCAGCTGGCTGCCACGGGTGGTTGGGAACACTGTCACAAAGTCAGGACATGGCCTTTGGAAAGATTTTGTTGTGGAATGCAGAAGCCATTTTTATCAGACTGGTTTCCATCATTCTGATCAGCCTGTTTGACACTGACTTAAAAAAAAAGCTTTTTCTTTTATTTTCCTCCAGGGAGTACAGTCTGCTGTGAAAAAGCTCAGAGTATAGTTGGCCAACCTCAAAATAAACAAATGAAAGAAAAATACCCTTTCCAAAATCTAGAATAAGTGTTCTCAGGCAGGAGAGCTAGAAGATATGATAGGACTGAAAATATCTATGTATACTCATATTTAACATGTGGTAAATATTTTCAGCTGTTTACCTAAAGTCACAATAGCTGAAGAAAGGGTCTTTTACATTTAATGATGAGAAAGAGTTGCAATAGCTAGGAGAACAGCAGCAGAGCCAGCACATACCTCTCAGAATTTAGGATTCAGCCTTCCCTTAATCTTCTGCAGACAAGGCAAATTTACAGTGAGGACTGCACTCACAATAAACACATAGAAACAACTGAAGAACTGATCTGTAAACATCATAATTTTTTACTGTGGCTTGTCTAAGGCTGTGTCCAAACATGGATGTTTGTAAACACTGTTTCAAAGTGTTTCAGCACTTGTAACAGTAAACATGTTACTTCTAATTCAGGGGTCCACACCAAGCACTCGTGTGTGTTATTAATTATTGGGAACATGCTTGCCTTCTGTTTTAATTTCCTGACATTAATGGATATCACTTGTAGCACAATTATTAAGCACAGATACTCATTTGGACTGACTCAGCATATACTCCAACAAAATGACTGACATCAGAAAAGACTGTCTTCCAAAAATGCTTTAAGCAAGCAGAACAGTAACTTCTCTGAAGTTTGACTGACCAGACTCATAAAGCTGTACAAGGTTCTCCAGAGGCTGTGATGAAGGGTAGCACAGGAACTCACTCTAGCAAAGGGCTCTGATCCTGCCAACAATGGAGAGACATCCCTGTGATTGGCACACCAGCCCAGTGTGGTCAGCCCTTGCTGACTGTTCCTGCTTCCACATCCCTTTTCACTGTTGTGCACAGAGCTTCAGAATTTGAAAAGCCCCAGAATCAGAGGCACCAGTTGGCATAAACATGTGGAGAACGTGGTGAGTCTTAGATCCAGCATATAACCTTCTAGATATTGGATGGAAAATACATCTGGGCTTAACGAGCCTGGACAGAAGGCCTGTCCTGAGTGTGTAGAACAGGTGTTGAGGAAGAGAGCATTTTGTTTACTTTCAAAAGATTTGTAACTTTTGGGGAAGTGCTTGCACCCTTCGGAAACCAGAGAGATCAAGGTTTATCTCTGAAAATTAAACTCAGCCTCTCAAAAGAAGAAACTTATTTCCACTAATTTCTGCCTTCCTCTTTAGAGCACGCCAATAATGGCACAGTCTCATTTTTAGACACTGGACACTGACACTACCTTGAAGAAAACATTGTCATACACACAGATTTAGCTTAATCTCAGCCTAAGTGCTCTTCAGTGATTCAGCCAGACAGAAGAAAACGGAACCAGTAAGACAGCTGAGATAGTGCTAACAAAGATTTCCTCAAAATCACACAGCAATAATTACCTCCATTGCAAATTTCAGGGTGCAGCAGCTGCTAACCAGTGTAGATGAAGTAAAGTCAAGCTATAATTTACACAGAACCTTTGCCTGAAATGAAAGAATATTTCCCTGTCCAAGATCATGACTTGCCCATTTACCTTACAGCTTCACACTGCTACTATACCTGCCCTACAGACAGGATGAACTCTACAGAAGAGAAGATGACCCAAATAGCTGCTTTTAAAGCTGCACAGGAAGGCAGTTAAGCTGCTCTCTCCTAGAACATCTGTCCTTTAAATCTAACACAGAACCAACCATATCATTTGCCCATTACTAGCTGCTCACCACACACAGTTCTGTATTACACCCTGAGGTGTTTCAGCCATAATGGGCTTGGAAAATAGTGGTTGAAAATCTGTTTTCTACATCTTAGCTTAAAAGCTCACAGGATGGAAAACATTAAGAGCACACAGAAGACACTTCAGGTGAGAAGTATCTCCTGTCATGCAAATTTTCTTTCTGGTCTTTTCTAGCACCAGGAGTACAGTAATCCTTCTGTAGTATATAGTCTACAGCAATAAAAAATATATTTAAATGTTAAGATGCTAAATTTGTATACAAGGAGATTCTGATCACTAAATCTCAGTGCCTCAGAGGAGGCAATTTCTCAGCAGACATCAGCAGCAAGAGGCTATGAATGTCCAGTCGAAGACAACATGTAGATGCCTAATTTACTCCATTCAGCGTTTCCTTCCTTCTGAATACCTAAGTGCCAACGGAAATTGACTCTTAACACAGTTTAGCTCTCAGCCAGAATGCTAATTTTCTTGGTCTCAACGTCAAACTTTGTAATAGGATATAAGTCTTCAGATGAAGTGGTTAGGACTGTTACAGTTGTGGCTCTTTAAAACCATCAGTAGTTTAAAAACAACAACAACAAAAAATCAATGTCATTTTGCATCCAGTGTCATCACAGGAACACAGAAAATTAATGCACTATGAAATGCAACACAAACCAACTAAACTAATGAATTAGTTAGAAATGATAAACAGTTATCATGTACAAAATTCCATGTGATATGAAACTGGACTACCAACTGCTGTAATGCAGATCAAGTACTCCAGTGATATGACTGATGTGATACATAAAATATCCTGTGCATCTATGTTCCTAATTTACTTCACTGAAACATGATCATGTGAGAACTGCTGCATTTCACAAAATTAACACTTGTTCAGAGATCTGCCAAGTCACTAACAGTAACAGGCTGTGACCTGGCATACTACAGAATAATTAACGATGATAAGGATGGGGAAAGAATCCATTCCTAAACTCCCACGCTATATTTTTCTCCATGAAAAAATAGTGGGCATCTTATTTGTGCTCAGCCTCTCAAGGGAAAATTTAGACATGAAGGTAGCAAAAGCAAGAGTTTTAGTAATACACCAATGACAGCACAAATCCTGTCCTTGGAACAATGGAGACAGGAAGAACAGATGTGCCGTTGTAGATCTGAAAGAACAGCCTGGATCAGAACACTGTGGTCTCAATTCCTCACCACAACCAAGACCTCTGTTCCAGAGTTGTGGGGTTCCTCGGATGTGCTCTCAAATAACTTACTAAAAAGACCTCAAACCAAGTACAATTTAAGTTCAAACAACAAAAAAACCTTCATCATTGCCAACAAAATTAGGGCTGTCAAAGGCCCAACACATCTGTTATTTGGCAGCTGCAGAAACAGGTGTGAGGCTGCATATTCTGAACTTGCCTCAGATGTTCCACATAGGCACCTGCATTACCATCACCAGAGCTGAAGTTACAAAGTGCTGTACAATACTCAAGCTCTTTTGTTATAGCTATCAAACCCAAAATTTATCTTCTGAGGTTTGAAAGCACCTTATCCTAGTGCCTCATTCCCAAAGGGGTTTTTTTTGTAGGAGTTTGGAACACGAATATTTTGCTGACTGTGATGTCCTTAGGTTACAGCAGTTTGTACGAGTATCTTTTTTATTTCAACATGATTAGAAGTAAGTATTCATCTCCTCTCCTTCCTCCCCTGAACTTTTTCTATTTCTAAACCTGAATTAATTTTGTGGGAATTTTTCTGAGATAAAACTGACCTGTTGGAATCGCAGATGTGTTTGATTTGAGCTCTGCAAATGCCATTTTCTACAAACACCAATTAAAACCCAACCAACTCCCCCATTTAAATGAATACATGTGACCATTTAATTCTACTTTGGAAAATGAACATGAGAGATGAAGCAATTTTCTGTTCAAGCCAACGCAGGTAAACAGAGACCTGGCACAGTGAATTACCGGGCTTCTGGGGAAAAGAGAACTAGCACTGTATCTTGAGAAGCAGCTGACTATTACAGCTTCCTCCCAGGCAGCCATCAAAGCCCCTCATAGAAGGATGAAGGAGCTTGGTTTCAGCACAGTTAAAATGGTGTGTCTGACCAAACCTACACTTTGTCAGGCATTTCTCTTAGCTTAAATACCACTTTAAACTTGCCTCTTGCTCTCACTCACTGATCAGTGCAACTGTTCCTGCTATTGTTCACCCAGTCAGGTAAAGAACTGAGTGGATCTAAGACAAGTGTTTTAGGGCTGGTTCTCTCTTTTAGCTTGAATCAGTTCCAGAATTGGCAGAGTGGCAGTGACATGAGGTAGAGAATGATGCCTGTGGGCCCTGTTCAGCTGGAAGGCTTGGCCAAAAGAAGTGTTCTTCCAGTTTAGCAAAAGTAAATGGAAAGATCTGAGGTCCAGGTCGCAGCGTACGAGTTCCTCTAGGAACAATTCAGTTCACTTGCAAACGGAAGCGTCTAAGGGCTGTGGTCTTTGCATGTTTTTTCCCAGTGGCGAAGTGATGAGATACTGACTGTTTCATTTAATGTGCTTTTCTTCTCTGTGAATAAACTTAAACCTTTCTTTAGACTCCTCCCCCAAGACATTTTGCTTTCTCGCTTCACATTAATAAAAAGAATTATGTACACTTTGCATGTATAAAGGTGATTTAAAAATGCAAAAAGGCTCCACACTCTCTCCCAAAATCCTTTGGAGATGAAGTCATTTTTATGACTTCAGAAAGGCAAATATGGCACAAAAGAATGGAAATTAAATTAAAAAAATCAATTTTATAAATATTCTTCCTCTGTACAATTTTTCACAGCCCCATCCCTCCCACACATTTTATTCACATTTCTTTTCTTTAATTCCCACCCCTATTTATTTTTAAATCATAAAATATATATTTTAAATCTGTTCTTATTTTAAAATATTTACAGGAAAAGTTCCTTCTGTTGAGGTCATGAGGAGTCTGTACAAGGAGAAGGTGGAGGGGGATAGAGGTGAAAATAGCTTCGTTCCGTGGCAGGAGATGGAGGGCAACTCTCTTCTGCTGACATGTACTGACTGCGAGGTGTGGGTGGAGGGGGATAAGGGTCTGAGTCTGAATTTAAATCCATATAGTATTTGTTGGCCTTCCATCGCCTAGTAGTATAGTCACTGTCACACACATCTGTGCTGCATGGGGTTGTGGGTGGAGCTATCCCTCGTATAAGGTATGGCCTGCAAAAAAGCACATTCATTAGTTGCAACCTGAGGAAAAAAAGAAAAAGCAAGAGATTGAAAATGAACACCTTTGTGTCCTCAGTCCAGCTGCCTGCTCACTAATAGCAAGTAAGCCTTAATTCAGGTTTTCATAGGAACCCCACAAGAAGTACCTGAACTGTGTTAAATCAGATTGGCACGACTGCCCTTAGCCATCAGTATGTTCTTCCAGGCACTCACCAGCCAGAGGAGACCACCATGACCAGTTAGCCCAGTCTTAACAAATAGCTTGACTCAAAAAGTGTTAAGATAAGCTTGAGGAACTGAATAGAAAACACCAACCTTCTCTATACAGGATGCTGTTACACTGCAATATCACCTATATATTACATATATACAGCAACACTGTATTGAAAGGCACTAAATCGAGTTGTGTCAAAATAAGAACATAAAGCCAATGTTTACCTTTGAAGCTGGCATAACCTCCACTTGAACAGTCATTTAGTAAGAGAGGGAAAGGTTTCTTTAAACCAGGTAAAGCCTGAACAACAGCATTCTGCTTAAGATCCAAAACTACAGGACAGAGCAAGAGAACCTTTTAATCTGAGCTGTACCTGTAAGATCTGGTGGTTGAAGGAATGTTTGAGGAGCAAAACATCTCTGCATTATACAGGGAGCGATCTGTAGCTGGGGAAGGAGGTGGGTTCAAGATCTAGGAAGAACAGAAAAAAGCAGTATGAAAATTTGGGTTAATTACACAAGTCTAGTTATTTTCAAAATATTCTTTATGCCTTCACCCTGTCACTCATCCCTATTTTAGTTTCCTCTCCTTGCTGCTTGGATGGCTTAATGCATTTTTAAAGATCACAGAGTTGAATATGAGACTTTACTCTGGGCTCAGGTTCGCTGCAGGCCTTCCAAGTTCTCACAGTACAGGGAATTTTCTTCCTTGTCATATCTGTTATTATGCTGGAAGGGTGAGTTAAAGCTGGAAATAAGAATCTACATGCGCTTCCTTGGATGCAGATGCTAATGGGACATAAAGTCTGTTACACTCCCAGCCCCTAAACATACTCCTAAACAACAGGAGGCCACATGCCTCTACTATAACGCAACTCCATCTTTCCCTGAATACTTCCTTTTTACCACTGCTCTGTAAACATATCCTTTTGGCATAGTTTACAATGCAAAAAGTGAAAAAATACAGCCTGCCCTAGCCTGTGTGTGTGCATATACATCATTGCTGGTAAGCCCCACACCAGGAAAAGAGTTTATTATGCTTCAGAATCCTTTCCAATTCTGCCTCTAGCAGAATGCAGAGCCTCTAACATGGCCAGCCAGATACTGGCCTAAAACCAAAGAAAGTGCTTCATCCCTTCCAATGTGGAAAATGACCATATATGCTGCTGATGGCAGGGCCTTGCTACTGATGTGAGCACCTTGTACACAGTCTGTCCTAGGTATGCTGCTATGCCATTGCCTGCCACAATGACCATGATAGCATCCTTTCTCTCCCTCTACTCCTCGATCACAACAACACTAAAATCACTGGAGATCATTGTTTTGGTCTTCACTGTGCAGCATCTGGAAAAATTATTCCAGGCCACTGAGCTGAGCTCATAGTTGGAAATAATGACAAGCCCTGCATCCAGATTCCTGTGAGGGGAGACAAGCTTGAATACTATGGCCAGCTGCGAGGAAACGATAAGTCATTGCCACAAGAGCAGAAGCTCTCCTCATCAGAGGTGTAGTGCATGCTGCTTCTGGATTCTCTCTTGCTAGCATCCACAGCTGCATCAACACTGCCTCGCATTCAGATTAAATATGGCAAACAGTGTCAGTTTGGATACCTGTGGCAGGTTCTCACGTACTGGCCTGGCTCCACTGGCATCAACTCTGTCCTGATCTCTATTCACTGAGCCATCTCTCAGCACCACTAAGATGTGTTAAACAAAGCAAAACAAAAGAAGCTAAGATAATGATACACTCAGATCTCTCCTTTTTATTATTAACCTAAAGCTGGGTAATCAGCTACCAGGTAGAACTGACCAAAATATTTGGATTAAGCAGTAACTTTAATTGTAACAAAGCCCTTGCAACAGCTTCCTTCTAAGAATCCATCCTTTAGGAAAGGCTGGTATCATCCCTGCAGACCCTGGCTGATGGAGCCCAGTGTGGGAAGCATGGAAGAATTCCTAGTAATAGTCAATTTAGTTCTGGCCACAAGTCCAAGGGAAAAGTTGATCTTTAGGTCAACAAAGATCACATAGAATGGCATATGCAGATCAGCTCTTGGGCTTCTTCCTTCTTTCAAGATTTATTTAAGTAAGGGTTTCTTAATGCTGGGCTATGATAACATTTGTCTCCTATGTACTCTTAGAGAGTAATTTCCATTCATACTACACATCTTTGAATTCATAAAACTCTGATAAAGAGATTAAAATTCTGTCACTTCCAACAGCTAAAAAAGCCAGAAATGAAGCTAAGCTACAGCTAAAAAAATCCAAGCACAGTAACCTCTGCTAGTACCACTGCTCTCTCCCAGCGCACACACTTGATTTTCTGGAATCAACAATCTAGGCTTTATCTAAACAGCAAGCCAAGCTTATTGCTTATATGTTTGCACTGCAGTGCTGTTGCATCTTGTTTGCCTTTTTATTCCATACGTGTCTGTAGCATTATGCAGTGCAAAATGCCATTGAGCCACTGGCATCACTTTACAGAGGACAAAGGAGGTGGCATCTCCAAGGGCATAAAAACAGAAGAACAGAAGTGCCCAGGAAAAACCCACCTAAGTATCACTCTAATAACAAAACATTTTAGACACGATACAGCATTGTGTAATCCCAATGGACTACAACAAAGCCCTTTTGTGAAGTTTGGTGAGTGTTGGACTGAGCCTGTATAGTAAGACCCAAGAACAACTCTTATTAACATTCTACTTCATAGCCCAAATTTTCATTTTCCTTTTCTTCAGAGGTCAGAGATACCTAACTCATAGGACTTTCAAGACATACCTGTGGGTAGAAAGTGGCTTTAGTGCTGGATGAGCTACTTGAAGAGGCTCCAGTAACATGGTTTCTGTCGTACAAGGGGGCACCACTGCTTCCTCCCATGAGACTCATGGAGCTAATCATGGACTTTCCACAAGAGATGCCTGCAGTGAGACAGAGGGGAAAACAAGGTTAGGTAAGCCACAACTTCACCTACCATTGCAAAACACAAAACAAATCCACAGCCTGGCAAATTTGTGCAATGCTGCTGATTGTCACTTTGACATACAGGGCTTTATGTAAAAACTTCAGGATTACAAGGAACATGTTTTGTAAAGAAAAAATGTCCCCCAGAGAGTACCTACTGCCTCACAGCAGCACCGAACTCCTTGTGAGATTGTGAGAACTGCTCTCACAATCTGCTGAGAAAGGAATTTCCAGAACTGTAGATCCAAACTTTCCACTCAAATCCCTAAGAATGTTTCTAGTTACGGAAACTCAGGTATTTGCATAAAAGCGCTACATGTTTTCAGCTTTTCCTGTCAGAGTAATGGCAGTAAGTTTGGGAAGCTTTCAGAAGTTTTTCAGAGGCAGGATATAGCCATTAGAAGAGAACAGGACAGAAAAGAATAGAATAGAACAGAAAAGAATACAATAGAACAGAACAAAATAGAATAATTACAAGCAGAGTGACTCTTATTTGTGATTGCAATTCATGACTATCTTTTTTTGGAAATGCCATGGTATGAAGAATCCATGTATTGTCTTTAGAATTAACATCAATAGTAGCATTTACAGCTGTTGTCACAGCCATATGGACTGGAAAAAAACCCTAACAAATACAAATGAGAATCTGAGAGACAGCTTAGTTTAGCACCTACATAGAGGTAGCCAAAACCCACTGATACTTGCTTCAACAAAAAAGCTTTAGTGTGAAGTCCAATTTAAAACAACCTTAAAATGATTTCAACCTCAAGTTGTATTTCCTCCCACAAAAACCTCTCTGACAATCATAAAACCACAATTTAAGCAGGAACAGCTAACCACAGTCATTGCAGTGTGAGAAAGGCTAAACCCAAGTTGCACCTGGGTACCTTCAAAGCCATGGATAGAAGAAAACAACAATTAGCACTTCTCAGAAACTTGCTTAATATGAAGAAGTGCCTTGTCTTTCATTTGTCATTAAATTTGTTGTCTATTTTATTTTCAGTTGACATGAAAAGCAGACTCCAAGCACTCTGAAGTATGGAATTCTTGTATTCTGACCCTGTCTGGCAGGTTTATAGGCAAACATTTACTTTCCAGATTCCTAAACAATAGGAAAAAATATTCCTTCTTATCAGGGCCTTGCAGTTAAGAATGTTCTATTTCCTCTACAAAAAGTAGAGTTTACATTTGTAAAGTAGTTTGTAGTTTTAAGTGTTTACTTTGATGTCTATATGAGGTTTCTGGGGTTTAAATGTTAGCTGAATATCCTGAGTTTTTCTGTATACTTTAAGACCTCCTTCGACCCCAGCATCATAGCTGCAAGCTCTTCTCCAGATGGATGCTCCGAGTCCTTTGTGAGGTAGAGGACCTTTGCTGTTCTATAAATAAAGGATTGAGACATAAAGAGAATAAACACTTTGTGCAAAAGTGATCAAGAAAGCTGTCTCAGAGACAGGTTTGGCTAAACCAAAGAGGATGTTATCATTACACTTCTGGCAATCAGCATCCAGACTACAAAACACCTCCTCGTGTGCTTTAGGTACAGATAGATGGTCATTGCCCTAGTCCTGCTGGTCACACTACATGTGATACAAGCCAGGATGCCATTGGCCTTCTCGGCCACCTGGGCACACTGTTGGCTTATGTTCAGCTGCTATTGACCAACATTCCCAGGTCCTTCCCCTCTGGACAGCTTTCCAGACACTCTGCCCCAAGCCTGTGGTGTTATCTGGGGTTCGTGTGACTGTAGTGCAGGACCTGACACTTGGCCTTGTTAAAGTTCATGCAATCGGCCTTGGCTCATTGCTCTAGCTTGGCCAGGTCCCTCTGAAGACCCTTCCAGCCCTCCAGCAGATATATGTTCCTGCCCCTGGTGTCATCTGCAAACTCACTGCACTGCATGCACTTGCCCCCACGTCCCCTCCTGCCAGCTGGCTCCTGCAGCCACAGCATCAGCCCCAGAGCAACTGCCATAGAACTGCTCAGGACCAATGTGGCCCAGCTGGCCCCTGCCCAATCAGGAGAGGGGACAGGTGGCAAAGGACAGCATGACCAGATTAATTCTTTCAGCACGTGCATCAGCTGTTCCCTTCACCTTGGGGCACCCCAGTACACTCTCACACCGGCTACTCTTGCTTTTGGCGTGTTGGCTGTCCCTGGGATCTGACCGATGACTGCTCAGCACACACTGGAATTCACACATGCCACCTGCTCTTCTGCAAACCAGCTCTGGCCCTTGGCCATCATCTTGCTTGGTCTCACTATCCCTGGAGTCAGCCTGGCTACAGCTACTTCTCTGAGATGCCAGATCACGGGGATGTACCTTATTTGGCAAGGAACAGAATTTTTCTCTAACTGAGAACAAGGAGACGACAGGCTCTGGTGGTTAGAAGAAGAGGTTAATGCCTAGGATATAGTAACAGTGTTTAGATTGGGATGACTATGAATCAACAGCTTTCATTCTGATGATTCTGTATCCTTGAAGAGGGACTACAGACTGATAAGGAGGGAACCTCTTGCCTCAGAAGGCCCAAAGGCTGGATGGCTACCTAATGAGCATGGTCAGCAAAAATCTGTGGTAACTGGGGGAAAGGTAAAGGTGAGCAAAGGAGATTGTGACCACCGACTCCATTCAAGACCAAATAGACCTGCCCCCCTACGCCTGCAGGAAGCTCATTTACATGGCAAGCAAGACTAATTTAAACATAACTAACTGAATAGCTGGAGAAATGGTAATTCCTAACCAATGAGTGTAAATTTAGGGAGGATTTTGGTAATTAAGTAACAGGACAAATATGTGAGAGGTTCCTTTGTGTGGTATGCTGGCCTTGTGGAAATTCCCACCTAGCATCCACTTTTGTGCAAATATTAAAGTAGTACCTCAAGTCTGCATAGACTGGCTTATTGCACACTGGGTATCAAATCCTGCTTTATGGGACAACACCCTAAGACTACTCACATTCTTCTACATTTGCTGTTGTAACTTTGGGAAACATAAATTTATCACCTGCTTTTTTTTGAATTACAGTAAACTAAGCAGCTTTGCTTCTTCCACTGTGGAATAACTTATCCATTCTGAACAGATGGGACAGACACAAGGATATCTGATACAAGAACAACAAACAACTGAACAGAGCTCTCACTAGAATGCTGAATGGCAAATGCACTCTTAGCTTCCAATATTGTACATGGCTCACTACCCTTCATAGTGTTTTTCAGGCCTTTGGTAAGAAGCACCATGCAAATCCCAGACTTTGTTACATACACCGGAATGAACTGCTTAAAAGAGGATGTTTTCACTGGCAAAATATTGCACATTTTCTATCAAAAAGACAGATACTTGTGCAGATGCAACCTAGCACAGAAATTCATTTGAAAATCTGTCAAGATGCCTAATGAAATGAACCNTAAACAATAGGAAAAAATATTCCTTCTTATCAGGGCCTTGCAGTTAAGAATGTTCTATTTCCTCTACAAAAAGTAGAGTTTACATTTGTAAAGTAGTTTGTAGTTTTAAGTGTTTACTTTGATGTCTATATGAGGTTTCTGGGGTTTAAATGTTAGCTGAATATCCTGAGTTTTTCTGTATACTTTAAGACCTCCTTCGACCCCAGCATCATAGCTGCAAGCTCTTCTCCAGATGGATGCTCCGAGTCCTTTGTGAGGTAGAGGACCTTTGCTGTTCTATAAATAAAGGATTGAGACATAAAGAGAATAAACACTTTGTGCAAAAGTGATCAAGAAAGCTGTCTCAGAGACAGGTTTGGCTAAACCAAAGAGGATGTTATCATTACACTTCTGGCAATCAGCATCCAGACTACAAAACACCTCCTCGTGTGCTTTAGGTACAGATAGATGGTCATTGCCCTAGTCCTGCTGGTCACACTACATGTGATACAAGCCAGGATGCCATTGGCCTTCTCGGCCACCTGGGCACACTGTTGGCTTATGTTCAGCTGCTATTGACCAACATTCCCAGGTCCTTCCCCTCTGGACAGCTTTCCAGACACTCTGCCCCAAGCCTGTGGTGTTATCTGGGGTTCGTGTGACTGTAGTGCAGGACCTGACACTTGGCCTTGTTAAAGTTCATGCAATCGGCCTTGGCTCATTGCTCTAGCTTGGCCAGGTCCCTCTGAAGACCCTTCCAGCCCTCCAGCAGATATATGTTCCTGCCCCTGGTGTCATCTGCAAACTCACTGCACTGCATGCACTTGCCCCCACGTCCCCTCCTGCCAGCTGGCTCCTGCAGCCACAGCATCAGCCCCAGAGCAACTGCCATAGAACTGCTCAGGGCCAATGTGGCCCAGCTGGCCCCTGCCCAATCAGGAGAGGGGACAGGTGGCAAAGGACAGCATGACCAGATTAATTCTTTCAGCACGTGCATCAGCTGTTCCCTTCACCTTGGGGCACCCCAGTACACTCTCACACCGGCTACTCTTGCTTTTGGCGTGTTGGCTGTCCCTGGGATCTGACCGATGACTGCTCAGCACACACTGGAATTCACACATGCCACCTGCTCTTCTGCAAACCAGCTCTGGCCCTTGGCCATCATCTTGCTTGGTCTCACTATCCCTGGAGTCAGCCTGGCTACAGCTACTTCTCTGAGATGCCAGATCACGGGGATGTACCTTATTTGGCAAGGAACAGAATTTTTCTCTAACTGAGAACAAGGAGACGACAGGCTCTGGTGGTTAGAAGAAGAGGTTAATGCCTAGGATATAGTAACAGTGTTTAGATTGGGATGACTATGAATCAACAGCTTTCATTCTGATGATTCTGTATCCTTGAAGAGGGACTACAGACTGATAAGGAGGGAACCTCTTGCCTCAGAAGGCCCAAAGGCTGGATGGCTACCTAATGAGCATGGTCAGCAAAAATCTGTGGTAACTGGGGGAAAGGTAAAGGTGAGCAAAGGAGATTGTGACCACCGACTCCATTCAAGACCAAATAGACCTGCCCCCCTACGCCTGCAGGAAGCTCATTTACATGGCAAGCAAGACTAATTTAAACATAACTAACTGAATAGCTGGAGAAATGGTAATTCCTAACCAATGAGTGTAAATTTAGGGAGGATTTTGGTAATTAAGTAACAGGACAAATATGTGAGAGGTTCCTTTGTGTGGTATGCTGGCCTTGTGGAAATTCCCACCTAGCATCCACTTTTGTGCAAATATTAAAGTAGTACCTCAAGTCTGCATAGACTGGCTTATTGCACACTGGGTATCAAATCCTGCTTTATGGGACAACACCCTAAGACTACTCACATTCTTCTACATTTGCTGTTGTAACTTTGGGAAACATAAATTTATCACCTGCTTTTTTTTGAATTACAGTAAACTAAGCAGCTTTGCTTCTTCCACTGTGGAATAACTTATCCATTCTGAACAGATGGGACAGACACAAGGATATCTGATACAAGAACAACAAACAACTGAACAGAGCTCTCACTAGAATGCTGAATGGCAAATGCACTCTTAGCTTCCAATATTGTACATGGCTCACTACCCTTCATAGTGTTTTTCAGGCCTTTGGTAAGAAGCACCATGCAAATCCCAGACTTTGTTACATACACCGGAATGAACTGCTTAAAAGAGGATGTTTTCACTGGCAAAATATTGCACATTTTCTATCAAAAAGACAGATACTTGTGCAGATGCAACCTAGCACAGAAATTCATTTGAAAATCTGTCAAGATGCCTAATGAAATGAACCTAATAGTTTTTGTACACTCCGATCCAAATAATAGATTTTACCAAAAACACTGAGCAGATCAGCATCTTGGCATTTTGAAACCTCTAGTGCTCTTAATAACATGTCAAACTCCAAATCCAGACAATGAAATAGTATTGATTAGACGCAAGGTCCTTACCAGTAAAAGTGCCATGTTGAGAACTTCCTGGAGCAATAAAATTAAGAGGAACGTGAGGAGTGCCACTGACATACTCGTGTGGAAAAGGACTATTGGGCCCGGCGTAGCGCTGACACACGACCCGTTGGCAAACAAAGTACATTCCTCCCATAACAAAAAGTGACAGTATGATCCCAATGACAGGACCGATAGCGCTGCTGTGTGGCTGTGACTCATCTGAGGCTGGCTTTGATTTTTCTGGGAAGAGAGAAGGAAAAAAAAATATTAAAGGACATCACTAAACATGGGGCAATATGTATGTTGCTGTCCTGGAGCTCGTGCAGCAAATCAGCTCAGTCACTCACGCAGTGTCTTTGAAAGTACCGACATCAAACTGAGCACCTGTAACACTATATATTCTGATTTAGTGCACTACACTTCATGTCCTCTCTTGCCCTCCTTGTACATGAAGTACAAGGTACTCTCCGTCTAGCAATTAATCTTGCAACAGTATTACTTATCATCTTGATATAAAAACAGCATAGAAAGTTTCCTTTTCTTCTTACCAAAGTCCAAAGGGTAAGGATATAGAACACTTATAAACATGGAGTTCTTAATCAGAGAGGAATCTGTTCTATCACAAGCCATTTGCGCTAGCAATAACATTGAAAAGATTTTACCAGTTGGTAACCTGCCATATGCATTGATCTGTTGGTATCTCCTTATCTAATATAGGCTTTAAAATAGAATATTCTTCCTCCCTAAAATATGACTTGCTTTCTGAAGAAAAGCCACCTTACAATCTGGAAGGAAAATGCAATCGGGAAAATCACAAATACTTTCCACCTCTTATTGCTTTTTTGCCCTATCCAGTTAAAAACTACGTGCAGAAGTATTTGAGATGAGTTACATATCATATCTCCACCTGAGTACAGGTAACACACTCAAAATTCTTGCCAAATAAACCTGACACCTTTATGTTTTTCACATGTGACATTCTTCAGTGCAAATTACTTTTTCACATGATTCATATAACATCATTAATTTTATGTTTTTACATACATATATATATTCAGAAAGTGAAAACATGCAAATATATTTGGGCAAAGCCTATCAGTTTCGCGTGTTCAGATCCAACTATAGACACTTTCTCCCCTTAATGAAGATATAAGGAGTGAAATGGCTCATGTAAGATTCAAGCCTTCACTTGATAATATTTTTTCTCCAATGGGTCTAGTTTCATCCAGAGGAAGGGAAGAAAACCAATTGAAATTTGAGAAGAAATAAAAAGGAGATACAAAGAACTACTAATAAATTCTCAGCATCTCAGCATCAAGAATTTCTTTCTGTCTCAAAGTCTTCATCTACTTTTCACACTTATTAGTGCAGGACAGCTTTTATGTCAGCTAATGCCCTAACTTAGGCATTAGCTAATGCCCTAACATAGTAGTTCAGACGCTAGAAAAAAACAAAGCCAAGGTGAAAATATGTTCCCAAATAAGCCAATTTAAACGACTCAATTCTTATTTTGGTTAAACTTTGCTTCTTTTGAACGTGACATCTTTATCTAGACAGCAGCAATCACTTTTATTTCCTAATTGAGTTCTTTCCTTCAGTGAAGCATGAAACCTGAAATGCTCTGTCCCACAAACAGACTCCAGAGGAGACAGTCTTATGTCTACATAAAGAAGTCACATTTAAATCAGTTAAGGCCTAATTGCAGGACTGGACCCAAAGTACAAACAGGAAACAGCTGCATTAACTTGGCAGCATATAAGCTTGCCCAGTGCATGCACAAAGAAAACAAACTAAAAAAAAAAAAAAAAAAAAAGAAGTGGCTTTACATTATCCAGGGAACTGAGGGAACTGAGTGAGAGAGGGAGAAGGAAGAGAAGCACTTTCAGTCTGAAATTTCCAACAGGATAGTTAAACAGTTCTTGTCACCATTCTTTTTAGCCTTTTCTTCTGTTCACCACTTGGGCTTCTATCATCACTCTTGCTCATGAAATACACTTTTCTTTGCTGTACTGACCATGAGGATAGATGGAAGAAACCAGGTTAACCTGACCAGATTTGTGACCCTTCCTCTCATCCCAGCAGCTTCTGACAACTAGTGCTTCAAATACTGACAAGATTCTAAGGTATTAAAAACCTTGCAACTGGCCAAGGTCCTACAGGCAACACTATTAAGACAAGTGCAGCATTTCTTTACACAACCCAACAAAAGGTCTTTGTTCGGAATTACTTACTGGCAGATCAGCACATGTTTGCTTTTGTTCTAAACTGCTATGTTCCAGCTGTTTCCCTAAACCACTCATGAGCTGATAAATGCTCCTTTTATCTGCCCCATTGCCTGGGCACATCATGCACAAGTCACCCAGATAGTGCAAAAGATCAAGTGAACTGTCGACCTTGGAACTAAAATAATACAACACAGGACAAATAGAGCAACTGTCACTGGCATACCTGTAACTTGCTAATACCTACTGCCATGAGAATTCAAAGTAACATTTTGCCCAAAATGATCAAGGTCTCTCCTGACATCATTTTCCTACCTGAACTTTAAGAGTTCTCTTGTGGGCACTAGCCCATGGCATACTAGTTCCTCCATATAATTAGCTTCCAGCTTGACCCTACCACAACTGCAGAGGGTAGGGCTTTGCAGCAGCTCTGCAAATTCCACAGTACTGAGCATGGCAGAACCAGGTCCTCTTGGGTACACATCTGAAGGCCCATCTAAACAAGGCCATGTTGTATACCATATAGCATTTTAGAACTAGCTCGAAGTGCTACTGGGATTTCAGTTCATCTTCACCACCGTTGACCTTGCATTACCTGGAATAACAGCATTACAGACCTGCTACACCATGCTGCAAGCTCACTCTCTTTTGCCACCCACAGCAATGGAGGGGGATGTCTATATTTTAGCAGCTAAATACAGCTGTGCAAGTATTTGTTCAAGATTCACCAGGCTTCCCTGAAAGAACATTACTGAGCAAACACTGAGGCTCTGCACAGGGATCAGGACATTATGTGTTAGCACAGCACTTGAATCTCAAAGAATGACATCTCACCACATATGAGCTCATCAGAACCATCAATGCAATCGGGAAAGGAGTCACACTGCTGCTTCAGGAGGATGCACTGTCCGCTTGCACATCGGAACTGATTGGGTAGACAAATGGCTGCACGGAAAGAAAGAAAAGATTAAGTAATACTTGCATAGGAGCAGTGGAGCATCTTAAGAAAAACAAAAGTAAGACATGAAGCCACGGTGTGTTTTCTGTTAAAATCAGGCAGGTACCATAACACTGGCTTTGCTGCTGTGAGTAAAGTGCAAGGCTGTTGTTATATATCCTATCCAGAGGTAGGATTCTAATCCCATAACTCTCCATCCTTTGTCAAGTCAGTTCTGTTGGGGCAAAACTGGGATCAAATCAGTAAGAATCTCTTACAGTAACTAATGAATGGTCACCTGACATGCTAACAAAATGTAAACCTTACACAGTCTATACCATCTTATGTAGCCCTGTATAATATAACCTCACTAAATAACTTCTACACTTCTGATCTATATTGACAAGCCTCTGTTTCCACAAAAATGACTTGCTAATTAACGTTGAATCTCACTCAAGTCAAAGCATATTAAATGATCAGTAAAGAGACCGTCTTATGAGGGCTAGCAACTAACAATTCTTCTCTTTTGGAGGAGAAGTTCCACATTCATGTTTTGGATCACAGACATACCTACTTTGCTGTAGTCCAGTTTGCAAAGCAGTTCTCATGTAAAAGAAGTAAATTATGTACGGAGAAAAAATCTTATCTAGAAGATAAAGAAGCCTCAGCCCCTGATTTGGACTGTTGTGCCCCTAGCAAGTTGGATGCAATTCCACAAGGTCCTACAGTGCATACAAAACACACATTTTTTGATAGAAGGCTCTAAAACTATCTAGAGCTCCCACCACACCAGTTAGTTTCTTGCACCAAGAGAAAGGACAAGTTCAAGAAACTCAGTCTTACTATCACAATCCACTTCATCAGATTTATCTTGGCAGTCAATCTCTCCATTACACCGTAAGTGTGCATCGATGCATTGCCCTTTCTCACACTGGAACTGCAATGCAGAGCATATAGGGCAACTATCTTCATCACTCTGGTCATCACACTCTGGAAATCCATCACAGCGCCACGCCATTGGGATACAGTCAATCTCTCCAGTTGCACAGGTAAACTGGTCTGGGGAACAAGTTGGAGGTTCTGGAGAAAAACAAATCCGATCTGTACAGTCAGTTTTAGCACTGGAAGCAAATGTAAAAATGTGTAGGATTTTTTCAAGAACACACTTATGCCTGGGCTGAAGTTCTTCTGTGATAATGTTAAGAGTTCAGCCAAGAGGAAAAAAAAAGCCATGATTCTGCACAGAGAATGAAATTTTGCCAACTTTGTAACAAAAACTGGATGTACACTGACTGAAGAAACTTGCTTCAGCAGGTGAGCACTGAACTAAGAGCAGGAACCTACTTTGGCTCTAACAGACACCTTTTGAAAGATACTGTTCTACACATAAATACAAATGAATAGTCAATTTCTGACTGCAAACCACAATTCTAATCCCTGCAATTATATTAGTCTGGCACGATTCGTAAAAACAACCTGGCACACTGGGCTAATTAGCAATGAATACACCTAAAACATGTAACAACTGCTTCTGCTGTTTCTGTTACTTTGTTTTTCCAATGGTTTCTCCACAAATTTCTGAATCCAATATGAACTGGGAAATAGGAATGAAAAAAAAAAGCCAACTTTAAAGTCTTGTTAAACATTAAACTAAGTGTTTTGGCTGGAAAGTCTCTGGGGTGCAGGCCAGTGAAGGTTCAGAGTGGTCTGAGGAACACTGCAGGTCCATCCTGATCTTGCATTCTTTCACAGTGGTCAAGATGGAATCTAGGACCTTGTGCACAGCCATTTCTATGTTTGCTGAACCTGAAAAAGCTGAGACTTCCTTCTTTTCATAGATCCCAAGATCCTGACCTTGATCCATTCCACATCCATACTGTTGCTCAAGCTGCAATCACATGACAGCATTAAGCAGCAGCTACAGCCTCACGTAGAGATACCACAATAATGTTGTGCTAAGGCATTCACGGCAGCTTTCTTCAGAATGTCAAATTACAAGGTCAATCCAAATAAAGAACTTATTGCAAAAATGCTTCTAATTCTCACATACAACAAATCAGCACACGCTTTTTTGCCATTAGCATCAACGAAAGTAACAAGGTGCAAGCCCCTTCAGTTGTTACTAGTAGCAGTGATGTTCAAAGAGGGACCATCTCAAAACAGGGCTGCAGCAAACACACATTTCCACTGGTCTCACAAGCTGCTGGGGCAAATCCCTGTCATGTAATTAAATCTTCTATCAGAGACAGTCATCAGGCTTCTCTGTGGAGCTGTTGCCAGCTGTTGCCACAGAGCTGTTGCCAGCTTTACCTGACTGACAGGGCACTGTGTCACGTCACATCTAAGCCAACAGTGCGGTGCGAGCTGGAGCTGTGCTTTTGACAATGCATAGTAACAGTCCTCTGGAACTCAGTAAGCTTTCATCAACACTCAGATTGAGGAATGCACTTCACAAGAAAACCCAGCATAAGGAAAACTTTGCTGGTGTAACCAGTGCTGAAGACTTTTGTGTGAGCATCTCCAGAGAGTGGCCTTACGAATCCTACTTATGAATGCAGTTATATGCAAATCATTTTCAAAGTGCTGTTGTCCTTCCCACATTAGAGAGAAGTGTTCAAGAATGAGACTCAAGTCTAATCAAGAGCGGAAAAACAAAATGCAAATAAAAATCTAAATGCATTTTTGTAGTGGTTTTGGCCTTGGCCAGGTTTTTCAGTAGCAGGGGAGCTAAAGGAGTGGCTTCTTTAAACAAAAAGAGTTGCCAGAAGCTTCCCCTGTAGCTGACAGGGTTAGGGCCAGTAAGTTTTAAGCTGGACCCTGCACCTGACCCAGGCCTGGCCAATTAGTGGTGGAGGTAACACCTCTGTGAATAACAGATTTGAGCAG
>WBNH01007203.1:84154-145092 GCA_013401255.1 Urocolius indicus | reverse complement strand
GGCTGGTCGGACTCTTCATCTCTGTACCATTCTGTGTTGTTTTGATTTGGTTCTGTTTGGGGGTTTTATGCTTTAGTTGGTATTAAATTATTTTCTGTTTTCTTCCCCAAGCCGAGCAGCCTGGTCTGTTTTGTCCTGCACCTTAAGCGGCAATTAAGCCCTCCCTGCCCTTTAGCAATCCTTAAGTCTTTGGTACTTGAGGCTAATCGTGGTCTTTTGTTCCCTGATGGGCCTAAACCACGACAAGCAGAAACCTATCATACAATGCAACTATAAAAATCTCAGTAAGAGATGTGAGTATTTTAAGGCTGAATAAGAATATTCTGCTCACCATAAACAGTCTCTATGTTCACTATGCTCAACAGTCACTATGTTCAAAACCTGAAGCAGAAAACACACCATACGTAGGAAACCACTGCGTGGAAACCGATGTTTTGGATTCAAACCTCAAATCCCATCTCTTTTTTTATGTGTTTAGCAGAGCTGTTAAACAAAACTGACCTCCACACGTTAAAAGATTCTGCAGAAGCACAAGGTGCTCAGGGCATGAACACCTTGGAGTCCCATCCCCTTTGGCAATGCAGATGTGTGAACATCCACCGTTGTCACGGGAGCATGGATGCACAGCTGGGGAAACAGGGAAGAAATAGTACAGACATCATAACTTCTCTGCCAAAGTTCTTTTTCAACTGTTCAGGCTTCTCAGCAACCTGCTTATACCTTTAACAAGTTCAACACAGTGTTAAGAGACATCACTGTTTCACACATGGGTGCTAGCAGAAAAAGTGTGTGTGTGTGTGTACACTTGTGTGGGCACGGCACATGTATGTATTTTTACTCCCCTGATATAACAGAAGTCAACTTCTGTGGGACAGTTTTCAGCTGCAAAAAAGTGACTTCAAAGAAACAGTACTCTTGCCATTAAAAAACACATTATATAAAAGCCATATGGGATGTAATGTTGTTTTAAACAGTGCTGTGAATTACAGAAAAAAAATTCTTTTTGTATCATTCAGTATTATATTTGAAGTCCACTAAAAATATGAGAAATGGCACAGAAGAAGAAAACCCAGTCATTGTGAAAGAAAAGAAACTGGTTCAATATTAGCACATTGAATCTACTACAGTTTAAATACTTACACTATCTTATTTGTAACAGCTTATGCACAGACAAGTTTAAAAATACTTCCAGCTATCACAGGAACTAATGTATATTACTCAGAAGGTTGCAGAGTGAAATCATGTCTACTGAAAAGGAAAGCATTATACAAAAATGTAGCCTCTCTATATATGTTTAAGGAGGCTGCTGTCATTAACCCTCTGTTTCACAGATATTATTTGTGCTTTTATATTCTCTTTTCTATTCCTGTTAAGCAGAAGGAGCTGAAGGTTGTCACTCTGAGGAGTGACTACTTTAAGGGGTTTCTGCACTCTCCCTTTGACCACAGGAATTTGGCCCACCAGTTCAGAAAGGGAAAGTCTTGCATCTGTCATCCCTCTTTCAGAAGGGAGAATCTGAAATCTCTCCATCTCTGACAGGAGAGAAATTTCAAATCCACAATAATTCATCATATGAGCTTCCTGCCCATTCTCCCTCCCTTGCTGTTGGCCTTTACATCACTGAATGTGCAGAGTCACACCAGTCATGCCTTATACAGGGGTCTGAAACCTCTGGAGAGAAGGCAAGTACAATCTTTCTCTTTTTTTTTTTTTTTAAAAGGTTTTTACAAGTTTCATTACTTATTTGTACTTAAAAAATTATCAGTTATAAATAGCTGTTAGAGTGAATTCAGTATCAGGTGAGCTTGTACAAGGCAGGCAGCCAAGTGCCATGAAATCATGTGTTCTAGCTGTGCAGGAATATTCCCTCTGGACAAGAACAAGGAACTTGTTTATCTTCCTCTTCTAGAATCTCAATGGGCCAAGTTAATAGCACTCCATGTCTTACTTGAAGCCCACTGAGCAATACTATTAAAATATTCCACTGGATGAGGACTTTGAGAAAAAGTGACCAAGACTGAGATACATCCGACACTAAAATAAACTCACAGAATTCCTCCATATCAAGCTCTTCCACAGCATGAATGCCGGTTAGGTGAGCAATTCGGCCTTGAATTCTACTCCTCCTGTACCCATTCATTTTCTCCACCCTCTCAATCATCTGCTGCTGACGATCAATCCAATACAAGTGATTCCCCAGCACTGTGAGTCCTATGGGCTGGAGGATGTTGGAGTCCTCCAGGGTCACACGGTTAGCACCTGAGATCAACAAAATAAAGATTAGTTTGATACTAGTTGACTTTTATCGCATTTCTTTAGAAAGGTATTTGCCTTTGTTTATGCAGACCAGGACATCTTGTTCTGCCTCATCTCAAGTAAATGCAACCACTTGCCGTGTCATGAAGGCAAGCAGGTAGAACATGAAATGGTTCATCCTTGCCCATGGCTGGCCACCCACTGTGCTCAGCCTCACAATGATGTGGGGTCACATCACAAAATGGTAGGGGTTGGAAGGGACCTCTAGAGAGCATCTAGTCCAACCTCCCTGTTAAAGTAGGTTTATTTAGTCTTACACGTCACTGTGTGTGGTCCCTAAAAGCCTGTGTCACTCATACATGCTCAGCTCTTGAGCAAAAGTTCTTACAATATGTTCACACATTGAGCAGAACACATTGTTGGAATCTATAAGCAGGAATAAAATACAACCAATTAACTTTACTGCCATTATATGAATAAACCACATTGATCAACTGAAAGCAAGTGGTAAGTACACAAAATCTGGCATATACTGTACCATAACTACAGAGTGATGACCATGACAGAAAAGTCCATATTCTTACAGTCACACTTCTTGTTTCACCATCTCTTTTTTCTTCAGTAACCAGTCAGAAAATTCAACCCCCAAGTAATTTGGTATGCTCTTCATCAGGGACACAACAAAACTAAGGTTTTCTGCTCTACAGAAATGTGCATTTCTACAGAAACTTGCCAATGTGTAAAAATCAGGTTACATAAAAATGCATTTATGACTGCTCTTAACTTTAATTGCTTGCCGTCCTCTACTGTGTGTTGCCCTACCCTTGGTGGCATTTATTTGTTTCTTTTGTTATGCTTGTCTAGGGTGAGCATGACATTCCAAATTATTCCATTAATTGAAAGAGATCACGTTGAGGCTGTGTATGCCTATGCATACTAGATATATTTGATTTTAAAAATGAGAAATCAAAACAGGATCATAACTTGGTGCTCCTTCTGCTGTCATATTTCATTTTGGACTACTGCCTGCTTGCATTTAAAAAATAAAGGCTTTGAATATCTACATAAAATAAGATTATAGAATCTGGGCACATAATAAAAATGCTATGAGCACTGGACTTAGCTAATTTACTGGATAAACTATGGAGAACTCAGCTCACAAGAATATAACATTTATTTTAATTACAGATGCTGTTATTTTTTCTTTGCCTCCTGCAAAGACTTTTGCTTGACTCATGACAAACAGTATTCATTCAAATCAGACGTAGTGTAGAGAGATTGGAAATTCTTTAGTCTTGAATTTCTTTTGTTTCCAGATCACTGAGGAAGACATCTTTGTATCATTCCATTTTCAGAAGAAATGTGCACGAAGAGTATGGCAAAGTAGAGTCCTGGCTGCAATCTGATGTGTCTATTATTGTACACACTTCAAAGGCATCTTTGGAATTTACTCTTCTAAAGAACAAAAGAATAGATGCACTTGCACTAATTTCACTAGATGCACTCAACACCTGACCCTTAGTATTGCTCTCTAGCAGGGCAGTTCCTGAGATGTTCTTTGTCTTCTCCTAAAAAAGTCTTAAAACTTAGAAAGACCAGGTAATATTTTGACAGAAAAGGTTCTCGCTGAACAAAGCCCAGGGCACTTTGTTCATTTGCCCTGCAACTTGCTGGGCACCTGTAGTTCCTCTAAACTTCAGTGTCAGTGGATTTTCAAAGATGACTGTCCTTTTGCCAGACTAAGCCTCACATTTTGACACAAAAGCACAATTTTCAGAAACATTCAAGATACCACAATAATAAAAAAGCTTCATTTCAATTTGGTATCAAGAAAACTCCTTCTGCCGTCATTTTTCATGTGCTATATTGCTCATCCATGTAGAAATAAAAGGCAGGCTGGTTTCCTGAAAAATATCCAAAGGCATCCCAAAATCATGAATACAAGAGGTCTCAGGTTAGGAGTCCTGCTGGAACCCACACCTGTATGAACAGCCTCCCAAATCCAGGCTGCATATAATGTGGTTTGTGGGTGGACAGTAGCATCATCTTTTTTTCTCCCTCATCTGCAAAATGTTGAACACTGGTGACTTTGGAAGCTGCTGGAGATAGCACTGGACAAGGTGATTTATTTATACTATAACTATATTGGATTTGATCTTGAGTAAATAACAGTTAAAATTATTAATGAATAATTTAAAAAGGAGAGGCAAAGGTCACCCATAGCACTGGATGATGCTATTAAATTGTAGTTTAGAAGAATGATCAAAATTAAAAACTTGATCTGAATAAATAAAAAGATATTTTTCAGCAGTCTGGGTTAGAAAAAAGAAAACACGATACCATTAAAGAAGTGTGGAATTTCCATGCTAATTAAATACTTTGATTCTCAGAATGAAACACATGGAGTCCTTCAAGATGGAAAAAAAAAAGTTAAATATAGAGACCGTGAAGCTGAAAGGACACACAATTTCTCTATTTAAAGTCTAATTAAAAACAAAGCATGTTTTCAGTGCAGCAATTTTACAGCTTTTCCAGACACTTCAACAATAATACAAACTACTCCTTTTTAATTGACTAGTGTGGCCAATGAGTTAGTTGAAAAAATTCAAGAACCTTGTAAAGAAAACTGTTAGACAGGTTTATTAGTTCTTCCATCCCTCTCTGAAAGTGTAATGTTGGACATCTGAGGTTATTCCATGACTTATCAGGATGCTGTTAACCCGGGAGTAGCTTCAGAAACCTGCATAACCACATCATCCCCCAAGCCATAATGATGTCTAGACCAGTCTAATCGGCATGAAGGACAATACATACAATTTTAGTCCAATTTATTTGGCAGTCTACATTTACACCAAAATCCTTTTGCTAACGGATGTCCATTTTCAAGTGTTTTGCTCAGAAAATACTGTTCAGAGGAACTAATTAAGCCAACATAATTTTGTTAAATTTCTTCAGAAGTCGTGATGCAAGACTGCAAAATATTTTAAAATTAGAATATGCTGTTAACTCATTTAAAAATCAACAGCTCAGTGAATCAAATTACAGTGAGCTCAGCTGGATCAAATACAGCCATAGTTTTCTGGCTCCATGATATATGTTAATAAACATTGTTTTGTTTTATTCCTGTACCTTTCCCCTGCTTTTACTTTACCTCCAAGGTCCAATTCTTTAGCTGTGACCCCCTCAAATAAATGTGCAGTGAAAACTTTGGTTCGATATTAACCAGCGAAAGTTTCCCTATAGAAAGATTCTAATTGGATCGAAATATATACCCAGTATGCAAACATATGCTTATGTGACGCTTTAATGTCACAAAAAGGAAAAATGGTACAATGGAAGCTGTATCGATAGGATACAACTGCCTGGCCTGGCTGCTGATTTCTTTGTCTACCAGTTTAACTAAGTTCTATTATCAGGTCTTATTCAAGTCCTAGATCTGAAACAATAATAACTAGACTCCACTGCATTTTATGCTGGACATAGCTCACCTTCCAACCTGTAACTACTAGGCATGACTCAACCTTGCACACACTCCAAATCAAAGGGAAAAAAGGATGCCTGTGCACATACAAGTTGAATTTCAAGACCTAGGCAGAGGTAGGTCCAGCGAGTGCTGTGGCTTCATTAGTAGCCGCTCTAGTTATTGACCTCATTCTCCCTTCTCAAGTCATCAACTCTCTGGTACATTCCTCCTCTACCAAACCACATGACTTCCACACAATCTTCTTTGATGCCTCTTCACTTGTGTTTGTGGATACCACAGCAGCCACAAGCCCTGAATGATGTGAAGATATTCTGTCATGTCATTTTACTTTCAGTTTTCCTCCTCCACCATTTCTCCTTTCGTTGCTGCACAAAACCCTTCTCAGTACCTCTGATGGATTTTGTGTTGTGTCCCACTGACAATATTTTCTCCTCAAACATAGGTTATTTCATAGGTCAAGTCTTGTTTCCCTCCTATCCTCTTTAATCCTACATATTTTTGTAGGCTCTCTGAAGGTTATCCTACATTGGACATCTTGTGGCCACACAGGCAGTTTGACAATATCCTCCTACCCAGCCTGATAACCAATGAATGACATGAGCTGCTTTACCTTCCCAGCTCCAGCTTTTATCCTCTTTGTGGTAGAAGAGATCTGAGTCTGACCTTGAGTCAGTTTTAGGCGGTCAAAAGTGAACTATCCTAAAAAAGTGGTATTTTTTCTCCTGTTTTAATTAATTGCCTCACCAAAATTATGGCAGGTGCCAATCACCATAAGAGTCCATCTTCTACTCTCTCACGCTTCTCTCTGCACTTTCTTTGGGAGTTTCAGTTCTTGATACACGACTGCAGATGAGCAAAGGAAACAGGAATCAGGAGTCAGGAAGCCCTGGATCTTCTGTTTCACGGCTCATCAGATGAGGGAGTCCTATCAAGTGCTTTTACAAGTCAACGATGAATAGTGATGCCCATGATCCATGTGCTGCTACTGCTATGGATGTGTTGCAATGCTTCATTTTACTAACATGGGAAAACTACAGTGAGTTGACAATGCTCCACTCTTTCACAACACTGGTATTCCAGACAAGTTGCCTTATCATCCGTCTTAGAAGCAAGTCATTTCCTTTCCTTCTCTTCGTTTTTCATGCTACTTTGATTTACTAAGCTGTAAACTCCAAAGAAAGAAAAACTGAAGCGTTACATAAATTTTTCAAACTGAATGGAAAAAAAAGGGCAGGGACACGAGTGATTTAAGGGTTCCATGACTGGCAGCACCTATTTATATCTAATCTTGCAAAAGTTACTTTCAGAACATCAGAAGTCAAATGGTTCTCTTGGTGGGTGGCAATTATTATAGATATGTTTATTCCAACCACAGCAAAGATGGGAGCCCACCAGCAATTGCCTGCACAGAACTGGCAACAGTGGACAGAGAAGTTGCTGGGATCAGCATCAAAGACAGAATGATGTCCTACACACACACACATTCACACCATGCTCCAAATGTTAATCTGCATCCCACATACCTGACAAGTCACAACTTTCAATGCGCTTCAGATCTGCATCCACCCAGAAAAGTTTTCCAAGTTTGTTGTCAATCACCAGTGCTACTGGTCGGATCAACCCAGTTGTAAAAAGCACTTCTCTCTCTGTGCCATCAAGGGCTGCACGCTCAATCTTGGGAGCTCGCTCTTGCATGTTGGTGAAGTACATGTACCTGAGAACAAAGACACCAGCTGCTCAACGGAGAGCTGCAGAAGGGAAGAAACCGACCTTTGCACACAGGTTCCACAGCATAAGAGGGAATAGTGTCCAGAGGGATGACTCCAATGGCTGGTGCTCCCAGCTGCAAAACAGCAAACATTTGCTGACTAGCATATTGAGACAGCTTGAAATTGCTTTTTCTGAACAGAACAGGCCATGCACTGCCTCTTCATTTCTGCGCTGGTAGCACTCTTCCTGCAGTGAAGGTGGGAGTTGTAACAGACTAGCACAGACTTTCTGCAACCATCCTTGGGTAAAGCTGTCCCCATCTGTCAATCAAAGCTCAACAGCTTTTTTTGACCAAAAAACTCCTTCTCAGCATGTAGAAGTTCCTAACAAACTGGAACGGAGCAAAGATCACAGAAGAAATTACTGCTGAGGATGGCATGTTCATGACGTCTTAGTTCTGTCAATTCTTTGTATCTGCCTAAGCCAGTTCAGCTGCAAACAGAAGTAGTCTCTGTCCTCCCCCTGCACATGGAAGAAGTGCTTGTGCACTTGATGAATTGAGAACGCCCAGAGAGAAAAGGTCACTATTTTTTTTGAGGTGGATAATACAGGCAAACTCTATGATACAGTGGACTACAGTGGACTACACTGTTGCATAGCACTTTGAGATGTTACAAGGAGGGAAGGCAGCAGCCAGAACATGCAGCTAAGGGAAAGGGAGGAATTCTGGAAATAAGGCAGAAGTAGTTCAGTACACAGATCACTCATTTAGCTCTCCAGGGTAGTCACAGTGTTCAGCACAGTCTCACTGCTCCATCTTTTTCTCCTTTAATTTAAAATAAATGATCTTTAAATAATCTAAAAACCTAGCTTTAGACCTAGAGACTAGCTTTAGAGAGGAATCAACCCAAACTTCCATTGTAATGGAGAAAGCACTTAAGCTTTTATAAATGCAAATTATGTCCAAGTGACTTAGTCCCAATAAGATTAGAGTCCTTCCTCTAATTCTCCTCTCCCCACATTAGCTTTCAAACCATGCAGAGTACAGTACACTAAGTATTATATAAAATACCAATCCTATAAATGATTCAGATAGAGTCTCTGGGTACTACTGTATCCACAGTTATTAAATATTGTCATTCAACATCTGTGAAGAATATAGTAGTCTGCTTAGTAGTAAATTGGGATTTAAGCATTAAACTTTTTAGAGAGAACAGTAAAGGACCATCTTTGACCTTTAAAAATGAAGCTACTAATTACTTGAAGATGGGGTCTGCTGGATCTAACCAAAACCACTTTGCAGCAAAACAATATACTTTCTTCCTGTGGGAAATTTGTGAGGTATGCATCAAGGCAGAGCTAACCTAAAAATGTACAAAACATAAGGGGTTGGTTTGTTTGTTTATCTTTACATTATTATGTTAGCAGGAATAGTTGTATCATATGACAGACACCCCCTTATCCCTTTTCTTTTTTTTCCTGGAAACATTTGTTTCAGACTGAACACGTATTTAAGAACCAGATGTCCTGCTCATATAAGCACAGCGTAAACTCTCCTGGTTTTCCTGACATGTGGCAGGGCTGTATACCCACACAGAGAGCAGGGTAAGGGGACTCTGCTCAGATTTCCCCCCTTTGCTTAGTTCCTCCCTATACCCAGAGCCAGGGCTGTGTGAGTGGCTAAGCCGTCACACCAGAGGCAGCGGAAGAGCCAGGAAAAGAAAGCTGAGTAACTGTGAAATTCCAAATCCATCAAGCAGTCATCTACATCCCAAACAATTAAATATGCAAAAATTCTCCTTTTAGAGATATATAGATGCAACACAAGATTCACACATACAACTAACATACATCCCAGGAGTGCTCTCTGTACAGAGAGGAATCTCACCCTCGCTCTGCATTCACTATAATGGCTCTGGGCCTATCATGCTCCCCTCGCAGCACCATCCCAATGGACTCGCCATTCAGCCTGTGCACGTTGATCGAGTTGGTGGCCTCACAGGTCCAGTACAAGGTATGGCTGTAGATATCAATGCTGAGGTCATGAGGCTGCTTCTCTGGGTTCTGGCTTTGGTTTGGAGTACTCATGACAGTGAAAGGCTGAAAGACAACGTATGGGGAACAATTTCCAGTAATTATTCTGGTTACTGATCAAAAAAACCTGATTGCACAGAAAGCCTGGTTTACCTACCTGATGTCTAGAGACACCTAAAACCACCCCAAAGAAACAACAGAAACAAGAAATGTGATAAAGCTTAATAAAAACTCATTCCATTTAAACTGTGGATTGGAGGAAAAAAATCTGGACAAAATCTCTAAGATTATCCAAAGCTCCCTAGAAAACAGTGGTGAGGCCTCCTTCTATGATAAGTAGAATTCATTAGCAGTAGATGGAAGAAAACACTGGTCAATGTTTATGCATGGAATAGTCTTGAATGAAACAAGGCAAGACATGAGGCAGACCTGCACCATTACCCAGCCAGTGAGCAAATCTCTCTCTCTTACCAAAGCCTCCTTCCTTTATTATTTGTATTGGAGTAGATACTGATTCTCTTTAAGGTCTGTCTTCTCTTAAAAACTAAAATCCTGTAATGAAACTTGGTTCAGTTTGCTTACATGTGAAATGGCTATAGCTCAGCCCCACACTCATACTAATAACGTGACCTTGCTTCTTGCCATTATGAGGGACCTCACAAACCTTGACATTATTGCCAAGTTCCTGAAACTGTTGCACTCAACCCTTCCCAGTCTAAGATACTATTTACTACACTTTTTAACTCTATGTTGAATACTAACATATACTTCAGTACTTTATTTCCGTGAAGAGCAGTAGAGGATATTAAAAAATCCCTAAAGGGAAAGAATCTTTCTGTTTGTTTAATCCTACACAGGCTCCCAGTGCCAATACTGCTGGCAGTACTCCCAACAGCAAAGGAGCCTTCAAAGTGACTGCTTCTGGCAACATGATTATGGTGAGGGGAAAGTGGTGGCTTCCTTGGGTGTCCTAATGTGACATTCCCCATCCAAACACAAATACAGTACCAGAAAAATGTCGTGTGGGTCAAGAAAGCTGAAGACACCAGTCTGTGCTCAGCTTAAGTGAAATGAATCATCTAACACAGCACTACTTGTGAAAGGTGAATTTCCACAGTTTGGTTTTAAGCCTTCAAGTTCTGCATAATGACATATGGTTGTGTTTTGTTGGTTTTTTATTCTTTTAATATAAGTCTATCCCTATTGTGTCTTGACAATGTGCCTAGAAATAAAAAGAAATAATTCTTTTTGTGAAATCAAAGGTAACATTAGCCAGATATGAAATTCATATGCATCATCTGCAAATAACATGATCTAGCAAAATTAAGCAAAAACAGTTAGTGAAAATTGGAAAGACAAAAACTGCACAGGATCTGCATCTTCAAAGCTGTGTGACCAAGGTAGAGGAAATCACAGAGAAATGAATCTCCATTGCAATTTGCACCTAGCATGTACCAAAGAGAAGCTAGACTACAACAATTAGCACCTAGCATAAACCCAAAAAGCAAGAGCAGAACTTCTTAACAATTCATTCACAGCCTAGATAGCTGTTCACTCTAACATATTTCCTCCCAATCTTAAAGGAAATGGCCAAAAAAAGAAAACTGTCACCTCTTCCTTTACAGGAAACTGTAAAACCTGAGTACCTAGAATGCCTGAAGAGACTGGTTCGTTTCCATTGCTAGCATGTCATATTGTTTAGATATGACAGTCCAAGAACTAAGAAAATATCATTTTCCCATTCTCCATTTGGTTTTATATTCTCATTCAAACCATAGTTTTTAAAGAATCTGTTACCCTGACCTGGGAGTGAAGCTACATTAACACAGAACAGTGCCTGGAAGAACAGTCCCTTGCACCGGTGTGTGAACTACTTGTGCAAAGAATCATGTTCCCAGCTCATTTAATGAAGCATGTGGACAATCTTATTCTTTAGCTGGCATGACAATCAACACTATATTCACTCAGGGTTTAGCTACAGCTTGGATAGTTGAGAGTTTTCATTTTGAGAGCGCTTTACAATGATGACAATATTATCACACAATTGGTATGCACAATTTTGATTTTAGAACACAGTTTATCTGTCCTGAGTATACACAGTGAGGCTGCCTTACTTCAATGACCATCCTTAATTAAAGATAGCAACTTAAGGCATATAGTTTCAGATATCTATGATGACTCTACGATTCTGCTATATTCTATGACACTACTTTGTGTATAAATTAACATCACGATCCTAAAAGCTTTCAGTAGTTTTCATATATAAATAGAATATACATGAATAAGTGCTGGCAAGAGTAAAGTTTAAACTGATGGCTCCTTGGTGCAGGTGATGGAAAGTGGAAGTGAAGCATGAAGCACAGAGCACACCAAAAGACCGACACAAAACTGTATACATCATTTCAACTTGCCTGAGTACCATCATCTTTGGCTCTTTTTATAATATTCTGACGTCCATCTACCCAGTAGATAAATTTATCCAAGGGATCATAATCAATAGCCTTGATGTTTCTTAGACCATGCATGGGCAGGATGATATCTGGACTTTGCTGGTCATCTGGTATCATTCTGCTGATTGCAGATTTCTGGCTGAACAACAGGAAGCTGGCAGGGGCTGAAACAAGTCAAGACACAACATATAAGGAATGCAACTCACACGGTCAAAAACACACCCACAGAGAAGACAAAGAATATTTAGGACAAAATCCCAGAGAGACAATTATATTCACAATAAAAACCAAGGTAATTAACAATTTGAGATATTTGCTATTAAGTTGAAAATGTTTATTTGTGTACTTCTGGAGGGTAAATGAGCACATCCTCATCCAGAAAGGATTTCTTTTTCATGTTATAAAATAACTACATTCTCCACCACCCTGGGGAATACCACTGCTGAGCAGCTGCCAACTGCGTTTAACACCATTCACCAACACTCTCTGGGCCCAGCGATCCAGACAGTGTTTTACCCAGCCCAGAGCGTGCCTGCCCCAGCCACGAGTAGCCAATTTCTCCAGGAGGATGTTGCAGGAAACATTGTGGAAGGCTTTACTAAAGTCCAGGTAAACAACATCTACAGCCTTTCCCTCATCCACTGAGTGGGTCATCTTGACACAGTAGGAGATCAGGCCAGTCAAGTCAGTCCTGACTTTCATAAACCCATCTTTTAATCCATTTTAAAATTCCTATTTGCTACTGTGCCAAGATGCCCAAAGCTTTCTTGGTTTCTTTTTTTTTCTAGTCAACAGCCCATTTTCTATTCATTACCTACTTTTACGGAAAACTTAAAATTCTTGTTGGACAGACAGTGAACTGGAAGGCTTCATGTTACACACAAGGGGAAAACAAAAATATGCAAATTTCAAGTGCAAGTGCACATTGCACAGACCACTTAAAAGGCTGGTTTATTGCATGTTATTTTTGCTGTTTTTATTTAACACTCAAAAAGACATTTTTTTTGTTTAGAATTCCTTTTCCATCTATCTACACACTTGGGTAAGGAAAGCTTCAATCACACAGCTGTATCACCTAGAAAGCACGTCTAGTAAAACAAGGAAGAATTGATGTGACAGAACTGTTATTCCTAAGATTTGAAGTACAATTATTAATCCTTGATTCATGTCCCAAAAATGGAAATAGAATTCCACACTCCATCCTTATATTTAAAGATCATCTTTAAACTACCTTATGATATCCCTTTCCCCTTCTATACTGAAAGGAACCAGAAGCACCTGGGAGTCACAAGCACCAAAGAATATAGTAGAAACCAAAAAGGCTTACAACTGCAGTTCCTGCTGTTGGGATCCAAGGTGTAATGAGCAGCACAGCCACACCTAAATCCATTTGGTATGGCAAGGCACAAGTGACCACAATGGCCATTATTCTGCATGCAGTCATTCAAGCCATCCTGACGTGAAGAATGAAAGACCAATATATCCATTACAAAATCCAGATGGCCCTGAATAAGCGTCCTGTTCTTCCCACTGGTCTTGTCTGCTCTTTCTATACTGTGAAGATTCCAGTCTGTCCAGTAGATGTAGTCACTGTATTGGGTTAATCCAAAAGGATGAGGTAGATCATCTGCTATGATTTCTCGTTCTTGTCCTGCAAAAATACAGATTATCAACTAAAGGACAACTCCTAAGCCATGAAAGAAGAGTGGGACTGACTGCAAGAAAAAGTCTTTTTCTACCTCTTTTAGAATAAAACCTTGTTTCCCAAGTCAGCATCTCAGGATCCATTATTAAGCAGTATCTGCTTAAGTTGTAACCTAAACACTTGCATTCAAAAACCTTATCCTGATATCCTCTTACCTATGGAGCTATTTGAAACTGTGCCAGTGTGTTGTCATTTAAATACTCTGCTAAATACTATTAAACACTACTCTGTTTGTCTCATGCTTACCAGCCCATACAAATATTGGAAAACATATTTAAGAATACTATCAGCTCCAAGAATGAGGTCAATAAAAATGAATATGGATGAAAGCAGCAACATACAACAAAATTGAGATTCACAGAGAAACAGCTACAAGAAATCTTTTGTGGTATAATTTAACATACAGTTATTCCAAGAGACTAAGAAACCATTTGAAATCTCTATCCTCCTACACTCCATGGCTCAGTTAACAACATTCACAACAGATTTAACACCTTCTAGAGCATTACATGGCCTCTGTCAGAGACGCACTACTAAAGCAGATAAAGTCTTACTGTAAATCACCTTCCTAAATATTTTCAGACATAAATGTCTGACTCTGCCACTTTACATCAAATGAAGATGTATCCTTCATCAGCATAATCTCCTGCCTCAAACAATCATCCAGTGCCAGATTTCTGTATGAATTTGCTTAAATATCGTATGTGCTGCCACATAAACTTTGATTTTTGCAATGGAATCCCATCTCATGAAGGCCTTTCCTTGGAAATGAAACAGAAACAGGAAGTCAGGTCAGGAACTTCTGGATTCCATTTCTGATCTTCTCACTGATTCACTGTGTGGCATTTGGAAACTTATATAAACTTTTTTTTCCAGAAGAAATTTGTATTTGCCCTAGCTAAAATCTTGAAGAACATTTAGTATTTTTAAACCATCCAGACAATACTGAAGTTCCACGTGAGCTGCAGAAAACAAAACTCCCTTCTTTTATCCAATTAACTATCATGTCAATATCAATATCAATGTCCAAATTCAGTAATTCGTAGCACATCCCTTGTGTGTACAGACGAAACTCCAATGGATCACATGAAAATGTAAACAGTTGCATACAAAGCACATTATGATATCTTGCAGAGGAGCTGCACAATCTTTCAAACTGTAGAAATGCAAGCAGTATTTTGGTTTTGAACTAACACAACTAGCCTGAAGCTGGAAACAGATGATACTTCACCAGAAAATTAGTGTCTACCCTGAAAAGTCAGGGGTAGTTTACAGTGAACATGTAAGTTGTCTTCACTTTGAGAAATTGAGAAGTCATCTCTGCTTTGGTGAAACACAGGCAGTTTTCTATCAATACAGAGAAATAACACCTAATCTCACTACCATTATAGATCATAAAATCATCACAGTTGGAAAAGACCTTTAACATCATTGAGTGTCTTTAAGATCATTGAGTCAAGATGATCTTATAGTTATTAATTTAGGAAGATTTTCCTTATTTTCCTAAACATTTAACTCTCCATTTTCTCTTGTGAGAAAAATATACGCACAGATTTAATATCAGTTATATGATGCCAGTTTGTTCAATGGCTTTCCCACGGTCAGTGCCTATCCCTCTACTGGTGTCACACCCCACCAGATTACCTAGCATATTTGATGACTCAATCATGCTTGTGTCCAAGTCAGTCCAGTATAGCCTTTGGTCCACATAATCAATAGTGAGGTCATTGGCACGACCCACTTTATCTACCAAAGTGATGCTGTTTGTTCCATCCATGTATGCTCGAACAATCCGAGGTTTACCTCCCCACTCAGTCCAGTACATGTATCTACAATGAGAAGGGGAACAAAAAGAGTATGTGAGCTAGCCAAGAGTGTGGTTAGCAGCAGGCTTTGTTTTTCCTAAATCTGTTTTCAGTTGTTATTTTTTTTTAAATAAGAACAAGAAAAATGGAACAACCCACATAATTACATGTAGTATTACTCTACTCCTTTCCAGACAAAGGCAGAAAAGTTGATTTACAATTTTTAACTTTTCATTGTAACCCACAGAGTTGTGGGGCATTCATCATTTTTTCAAAGACCTTGGAGGAAGGGAACTATATGAACTGCCAATCCACTCGTCATGTACAAGAAAATGCATAGAAAGCTTTATAAAACGACACCGTCCTTACCCTTTGGTAGGATCAAGAGCCAGAGACCTTGGGTTGTCCAAGTCCTTCCATACCAGGACCTGTCTATACTGTCCATCCAGGCGGGCTACTTCAATGCGATTGGTCCCAGTGTCTGCCCAGTACAGGTTCCTTCCCATCCAGTCTACAGCCATTCCCTCAGGATAATCTAGCCCAAACTCAATCACGTGTTCAACAGAGCTCCCATTCATGAAAGCTCGGCTTATGGTCTGGAAAACAATTGTGTAAAAATATTACAGCATTTGTGGACACCCCATTGAAATAAAAAGCCATCAGTATTACAGAGTGTGGTGTACAAATAGAAATTAATAATAAAGAAAAAAAATCAGCGTTACATTTTAAAAAATAACTTTTTGTTGTCAAAAAAGATATAGCAATTCACAGGATAAACCCCCTGAATTTTCAGAAAGCTAGTGGTTTCTCATGACCTGTCCAAGACATCTTAAAAGGACATGATTTTCAGAAAGCAGTACCTACATGCAGATCCTTTTGTGCCCCTTTTTCTATTTGCACACCACAAGTTTTGGATTTTAATTGCATAATTCATGGTAAAACTTTAAGTCTCAGAAACACGTCTAGACTCACAGAAATGTGAATTAAACTGTTTCTCATGATCAGTCACATGGAGCATATTTGCTGTTTTCATTTGTCATGTACATTCAACAAAATAAGTCACAGAGCAAGGACCACATACATATAAATAAGCCACTCCTGACAAGGAGCATGAAAACAACCCCCAGGTAAATAACTGGTAACTTCCAGGACTAATGTACTACTACCCACTTTTGTTATTGACATTGAACAGTCATTCTACATGCCTGCTAATATTAGCTATTAATTTCTTAGCAATTTGATAAAACAAAGGTATCAGGGCAAGAGACATTTTCTATTTTTAAAGGTAAATGTCAAACTCAGAAATCTTGTAGTATATTTTTGCAGGTATAACCCACATCTCAGAAAAAGTATCATGCCTTTTTGAAAATGAGTCCTTATATAACCAGAGGAAGGAGGAGATCAGGGACATGGTGGCCATCAGAGGAAAGAGATGACTATGGGCTCTGAAGTGACACTCCCTTCTGCTAAGCCGCAGCAGGTGAGGGGCCAGGGGGAATGAAATCCCAGACGTGCTGAAACATACACTGATAATACAATACACTGGATAACTCAGGAGTCCACAAACAAATAAAACGGTTCCTGGTGCTGCATACAGTGAGACTAGGATCTGTGCACTGGCAGCTGAAGTAATGCCTTTTCCACTACAAACGGTTAAGACAACCAGAGCTCCAGCTTTCCATATGCTTGCCTGTGATTTATCTCATAACTGTTTCAGCAGTTTGCTGACGTATTACATTGGCACTGCTCCTGAAGAAAAGGTATCCACACCACAAGCAGCACTGTTACTTTTGAGTTAGTCTTCGCAAAGAGGCTGTGGAAACTGCACAGGCCCTGCAGTCCCTAAAAGTGAGATTTTCCCTATTACCTCTTGGGCACACTGGCAAGGAAAATTTGATTGCTCTTGGAAAACCTATTAAGAGGCTCACAGAGGAATTCAGTTCCAATGAAGTGAATGTGTCATTTTCTACCATAACTTAATTAACTTCAAAAAGCAAAGTAAACCTGATGAACACAACACTCATTTCAGTATGCACCTGAATGTGAACCAGACCTGTCACAGGGAATGTCCAACTCCTGGAATACAATGAGAGAGAACTGGAGGCAGTAGGAGTTCAACATAGTGCAGAGTGGACAGGACAAGTTTCCTGGCCTGTTCTGTGCCAAGCTGGAGTCTCAGAGTAACAGCAATCAACCCAAAGTTCACTTGCCAAATGTTACTAGTGAGTAAGATTGCCTTCCAAGTCAAAACTGAGAGGATAGAAGGCTTGGGGGATTGCCAAGCTTGATGTTTAAAATACTATGTCATAAGCAATCAGCTTTTCTACAACAGATACATATATGGATGCAATATGTGCAGCATCCAACACTCAGGCATTTGGTATGAGAAAATACCACTTTAGATTTTTATTCCAAGCAGGAAGATGCCCGTCACCCATCTGTGGATTCAACAATGCAAATGCCCTCATGTCCAAGAGCCTCCTTGGATGCAGTTCAATGACATTAGCAACTGCAGTACAGATCATGTAACAGAGACCTTTGTTAGATCAAAATAACTGCTCAGTGGCTTTCTATTCAAGGAATTCACGTCAGTAATACCTTCAAACTAACATCAGTCCAATAGATTCTGTTATCAGAGACATCAAAATCCAGTGCAGATGCTTCCTTGACTCCAGTAAGAGGAATAGCAACATCATTATTATTGGTTTCAAGGGAAATCCTATGAATTGCTGCTCTGCTTGTGAAAACTAAAAAGGCTTCAGGAATGATGCAAGTCTTCATGTCACTCAACAGCTCAAGGCCAATGGGACAGGCACACCTGGTCTCCTGGGGTGTAAAGAAACACAGATGGCTGCAGCCTCCGTTGTTTTCTGCACATGAATTAGTTCCTTAAAAAACAAAATAAAAATATATTGGTTCATTGTGAGGGTAAGGAAGAAAATGTTGGAGAGGAGATGCTGAGTGGAAACACAGCTTAATTACAATTTTTCAAAATGAATTAACATTAGGAGCTGTCAACAGGGAATTTACAAAAACTATTCAAAATTGTTTCTTTCCTTCTACCCATGGATTAGGAAGCTGGTCCTATCCATCCTATAGTTCAAATAACAGCTGCAAACATATTCTGATTTCTCCAAAGACTAAATTCCTTCACTGAAGGCAGGTAACTACATACATGTTCAGCTTGGTTATTTTTGGCTGAGTAGCTCACCTTTGTATTTCTCTGAAACCACCGGTTTTGAAAGTGTTCAATGATACAAAATAGAAAATAAGATAACTGCAGTTCTTTCCCAGTTGTTTAATTTAAAGCTGGGGAGATTCATTAGCAGAAGCAGTTCCAGCAAGATCACCACAATCCCACACTTACTTTTTTGTGTGAACAGCCACGTGCAGATGAAGAAGGAATGTTGAAGGGAATGTAAGGACCAAAAGATAAATTGAGTGCTTTCTCGATCTGCTGGAACCATGGGTTTAGGTATTTAAAGACTTTTATCACCACCTCCCCACCCAAAATCAGTCTCAAACAGGTTTCTTGTAATGTTCCCATTTTAGGACACACATGTTTGAGACTGATGCTGTAACTTGCAGCTTGAGGCCTCAATCATCCTTCAAGTAAAGCTTGGAAGGTTCAAAATCCATGGACCGGCAGGGTGCAATTTGACAACCTACTTTATGTGACTCTGTGGAAACTATTCTCAATAATTTTGATAGCTGAGGGACAGGTTCTTTTACTGCTGTGTCCAGTCTACAGGTAGCAGACAGATCTGTGGAGCACACACACCTCTCATGAGTTACTACTGAAGCCAAGAGTTCCTGTGACATACTTCTCCACAAAATTCTAGCAGAGGACCTAGAACACTGCCTGCACTTTTCAGCAGATGCAGTGGAAGAACATGGAACCTGTTCTGTTCATCCCATGCTAAGGGCATGATTTACTTGCTAAGATTTAAGCACGATTTAGATGTAAAAGTTAAATATTTAAGTGTCACATGCTTTGAGGAAATGTTTTAATGACTCTGCCTATACCACTCAATGTAGTAAAAAGCATTTTGAGACTTTGCACTGAAAGAAAAAAGCAACAGAAAATAGAGCAGTTCTATAAGCATCAAAAGTAATGATTTCTACAGACTGGAGGCAGGAACAAAATTGTCATGAAAAGAGTGTAGTGGAAGTTGTGGAAGACGTATCAAATACCACTAAAAACTAAAAGTCCATACTTGTTTCTCAACACCATATTTTTCCAGCTTTACAAACAAAAGGTGCAGTTCTCCTTTAAAATGATTAAAACATATGAGACCAGTTTTTCTCATTACCAGTGATCAACAGTTGCTTAGTAAAAGCAGGCTCATCTAGAAACTACGATAGGTCCATCATGTGGTTGCTCATGCTTACCAAACACTTTGGTAACACTTGTTGCTTTAAGGCCCATTAAATCTGGCAGCTGATCAATAATGACATCTCTGCTAGCCTTTATCTTGTGAACTCTTTCAATGCTTCGTCTCTGCCAGTCAGTCCAGTAGATGTAATCTCCCAGCAGTGTGAATCCAAATATATGTGGAAGCTTATCTTCTAGGAGGGTTCTCCTCATTGTTCCATCAACATTTATGACCTGTAGGATGCATGAGAAAAAAAGAAAAAGATAATCTTCTCTAGTGTGGGTACAATTAATGACAAGACTGGCTTATCTTACCCCTTCTCCACTGAAAAGCCTAAGCAACAAGAATTTAACTTGCATCAGTTCAAACTGGCAATAATCACCACAAACGGAGTGTTTTTTTGGGATGGGAGTGAGGTTCAGGAGAATTTTAATATCTACTCATGTTGTGGTCTCACTACAGAAATAAGAGATTGCTGGAGTGACCTTTGGCACTCAATCATGGAGAACAGAGGCCATCAGAGTTCTCTAAGGGCACAAAGCCATGTGGCATCTGCACTTTCTGAATTTTTTTTTTTTCGACAAGAGAATTACATTTTTTTCACTCTTGTGATAAGAAAGATCTTAAAAATATGGAGCAAGTATTGACTTACATAAATGCATATTCTTAAAGCAGAGATGGGATATGTCCTACAGATATATATGTGCTATTGGTTAATTATTTCATAACCAAATACTACAATACTACATGCTACTCCACTTTGTTTGGCATAAGGAAAGAGAAACATATAGCCTGACTCCTATCAATAATCATTGGTTAAGACAGGAAATTAAAATGTTCACACGCAAGTCCCCACGCCACATGCCTAAAATCCCTTCCATCTACTGCACAGAGTACAATACTGATTTTAATCATCCAGACATCCATTACGCATGGCAAAGAACGCATACTTCTAAGACTGAGGCAAAATATTTATCTGAAAATCCAACAGAATCCTCCCCATCCTACTTCCCACAATTAGTAGCTGCAATGTAACTACAACATTTTGTGGTGCTCCTTGAAAAATTGCATTATGAGCAGCATCAAGTTCAGTAACATATGAAAACCAAACAACCACACCTTCAGACAATTTGTTTTCCAGCATGACAATCAAATCTCCACTTGTTACTAGAAAAGTTTCACAGGTGGACAACTGCTATGCTTTAATTTAGACTATCATTGCTTGTGATTGAGGTTTTAAATAGTCTTCTCTTTACTATTATTTGAAAATTATTTGTTTATTTAGACTGAAAATACTAAACCTGTACCTCATAAGTGACTAAGTTGTCTACACTGTGCAACACTTCTATTTTCCTGTGATTTGAAGACAACTATAGTCATTTCAACATTGTATTCCTCCAACATATAAATTGCAAAGTGTTTAAACAACACTCATTTACTATTAAAAAATGTCTAGAACTTAAATGCAATATAATATTATACCATTAAATGCCTAAAAATAGTACAAGCAGTCTAAATCAACTGTTTTACCACAATTTAATACAGATATTATAAAACAGTAAGTTACAAGGTTCTGTCCATACATGGTAAGCAGCAGAAGCACTTACACATGACCAGTGTTGTTACCCTGCAGCCATGGCAGACCATGGGGGAGCACAGCTCCGCTCACAGCCCATGGAGAACCCCATGCCAGAGCCGTTGGATGCCTGAAGGAGGCTGAGACCCCGTAGGAAGCAACCCTGGAGGAAGTTCCTGACAAGACTCAGGAACCTGTGGAGAGGATGGACCTCAAACTGGAGCATGTTTGCTGTCAGGAACTGTAACCCCATAGAGGATCCATGCTGGATCAGTGTGTTCCTGAGGAATGTGCCCCATTGTGAAGGCACCCGTTGTGAAGAACTCTTCCTCAGTTGTGAAGAACTGTAGCTCATGGGAAGGGCTCATATTGGACAAGTCCGTGGAGGACTGTCTCCTATGGGAAGGACCTCACTCTGGAGCAGGGAAAGCGTGTGAGGAGTCTTCCTCTTGAGGAGGAAGGAATGGCAGAGACAACGGGTGATGAGCTGACTGCAACCTCCATTCCCTTTCCCCCCACCCTGCTGGTGGGGAGGAGGTAGAGAAATTGTAAGTGAAGTTCAGCTTGGGAAAAAGGGAGGAGGTAAGGCAAGATTTGAGTTTATTTCCCATTACTCTACTGTGATTTAATTGGTGATAAAATAAATTTCTTCTAGCTGAGTCTGTTTTGTCCACGACAGTACTTGCTGAGTGACCTCCCTGTCCTTATCTCAACACAGGAGCTGTTTGTTATACTTTTTCTTCTCAGTCCTGCTGAGGAGGCAGAAGGATAGAGTGGCTTTGGTGAGTACCTGGCATCCAGCCAGGGTCAGCCCACCACACACACACGGGACGTACACAAAATCTTCCAGTCACCACCAGCCAAACAGCAGAGGTGAGCAGCCAGCTCCTGCATCCTGTATTTACTTGTGGTATAACAAAAGTCATCAGTATATAACACAGTCTATCTTGAACACTAGAGTGATAATGTCTTCAACCACAGAGCACTTCACAAGAATTTTAAGACCATCTAGCAGCTTCTGTGAATTTGAATGCATGCTGCAATGTGAACCTCTGGATTCCTTCCAGACAAAAAGCCTTCTGCTGGAGACAGTTAAAAATAACACTGGTATTCCTGAAAACTAAGTTTCAGGGCAGTTTTTGTGTTAGCTCATCAACCTACGATTCTTCTGCTACCCGATGAAGTAGCAGAGATGGAGGATTAATGTCTTTTTATTTTGTTAAGCTAAACAGAATACATAAAAAAAACCTACATGGTTAAAAGCCAAATGGTTCTGCAATTATCTCATTACATCAAGTCCAGGCAAACCCCAAATGCTTGCTTAATTAAAACAGTATCAATCCCACAGGCAATATTACAGGTTCAAAAGTTCACCATGCATATTCTGGTGTTAGAGCCAAACTAATGCCACACTAAGTGAACAAGACACCATTTTCTTTATGGCAGCACATCACCATGATGATCATCAAACTACCACATTTTCAACTACTTTTACAGCTATCGACAGTGAAAGCATAACTTAAATACTAGAGCTGCTGACTAAAAGACACCAGACAAAGATTGGATCCAAGGGTACAGACACTATTTAAATCCAGACACGTTTGTGGATGATGCAGATGACATCAAGATGTTGAACTTCATGAACATTACCAGGTTCACCAAGGCCAAGTGCAAGGTCCAGCACCTGGATCAGGCCAACCCCTAGTATCAATATAGGCTAGAGGCTGAACAGATTGAACAGCAATACCAAGAAGGACTTGGAGTACTGGTAGATGAGAAATGGGACATGAGCCAGTGATGTGTGGTCGCAGGCCAGAAAGCCAGTCACGTCCTGGACTGCATAAGCAGCAGTGGGGCCAGCAGGTCGAGGGATGTGATCCTTACCTCTGCTCTGCTCTGCTCTGCTCTGGTGAGATCCCACCTGCAGCACTGCCTCCAGCCCTGGGCTGGCAGCATAAGACAGACATGGATCTGTTGGAGCAGGTCTAGAGGAGGCCACAAAAAATTATCAGAGGGTCTGGAAGACTTTTGCTATGAAGACAGGCTGAATTAGGATTATTCAGCCTGGAGAAGAGAAGCCTTCAAGGAGACATCATTGTGGTATTCCTACATCATATAGCTGCAAAATCATACTGGGAATGTTGATCCAAAATGTGGAACAAGGCAGCAATAAAATGCTTAACGGCTTATATTTTGGCTAAGGCAACAACAGAGTAGTGTTTGCTCCCTCTCTCATAAACATCCCTCCTCTGGATCGTGTGGGTAGAACACTATGAGTCCACGCAGGCTTCACTTTGATGCCAAAGGATAGCTCTGACTTGGAGGATTTTTCTGTGCTGTGGGCACTTGAGCTCTTTCAGTGGTAGCCAATTCATGACAACAGGCAGGAAACACTAACCCTGAATAGTAGCAACCAGGGCAAAGCTTGAACAATGACCTGTCGCATGCAGTTCAATACGATTACTTATTCATAGTCTTCACATCAAATTTTGTTGCCATACATCTTCCCAGAGGTTCATTTCTACTCTTGCATATTAACTGAAACCACGAGGATGCAAAAGAAAAATCTACAAAGAGGCCTAACTATGGCCAAAAGCACAACTCCTTTCACTAAAATGGCATAGCTAGTCAAATACCATATTAACTCATCATTTAATACCTGAAATGTTGCATAGTCTGCTGACTGCAGCTAAAGGAAAGCTGTTAAGGTTATTCCTTATCATTTAGCACAAAGTGATAATAACAGGCTTTTTTCTACTCCGGGTTTTTGTCCTCTTTTTATAACAGACAAATGCATCTCAAATTGGGTCAAAGGAGAAATGCAACACTACATCTGTTGTACTTTCCATATGAAACACTGAAAGATCCCTTGAACACAGGCACTAACTAAAAGCCCCTGATTAGTCTCAAGTCTTCAGTGGTGCGATTGGGTTTTTTTAAACATTGCTGCAGTGTATGCAAAATGATTTAACAAATATTTCCAAATATAACACTCAAAAGCTCTTGGCTCTTTGAAGAAGATTAAAGTAAAACAAAGCAATTAAATTTTACATGTCAATGTGATTCATGTAGTCAAGTTATATTTCAGGTGCATTTGTGAAAAAAAAACTATTCAGTGTACATATAGCATGTCTTTTGACAGGACAACAAAATGAACTCAGACATCTTGCTCCTATATTTAATTCATTAAGACAAAATTGATTCAGTTGTTACAGACAAAGCTGTAGTCAAATGGAAGCCAATTCTTGAGCCGAGCTAAATCACAGTGTGAAAAGTAAGCAGACACAGCAGGCTGGCAACAGTAAAATGATAGGACTGCCCTATTACGAGGAGAACATGGTGGAGGACTTGTGGGTTTATAACTCTTCTCTTGTTGATCTATTCCTCTTTCCCTGTGGAAAAGGAGAGCTACACTTTCTTTTGCTGTTGTGGTGGTTAGCCCTGGCTGGGTGACAGGTGCCCACCAAGCCGTTCTAACACTCCATCTCCTAAACTGGGCAGGAGAGAGAGAAATATAGTGAGAGGTTGGTGAGTCGAGACAGGGAGATCACTCAGCAATTGGCATCATGGGCAAAACAGACTCAACTTGGGGATATAGGGTTTGATTTATTAATGAACAGTCAAACAAAACAGGGAAATGAGAAATAAAATCGAATCTTAAAACACCTCCCCCCCTCCCTCCCTCTTTCCAGGACTCTCCTTCCTTCACCTCACAGTGGCACAGGGGATGGGAGTTATGGTCAGTTCATTACAGATGGACTTTGCTGCTGCTTCTTCTCAGAGGGAGATTTCATCACACTTCCCACTGCTACACTGTGGGGTCCTTTGTACAGGAAATAGTCCTCCACAAACTTTTCCAACGTGGGTCCTTCCCACAGGCTACAGTTCTTCACAAACTGCTCCAGCATGGGGCCTCCCATGAGGACAGCTCCTCACACCCTGCCCCAATGTGGGTCATTGACCAGGAGAATAGTCCTTCAGGCACTGACTGCTCTAGGGTGAGTGCCTCACAGGATCCCAAGTGCTGACAGCAAACGTGCTCTGGCATGGGCTCCTCTCTCCCCACAGGCTCCCAGGTCCTGCCAGGAACTTGCTCCAATGTCGGCTTCCCACAGAGTCACAGCCTCCTGCAGGCATCCATCTGCTCCGACTCTCTGGTGGATCTGTGCTCCGTCATGCCCTTCACGGGCTGCAGGGGCACAGCTGTCTCACCATGGGATGCACCACAGGTCACAGAGGAATCTTTCTTTCAGGGCCTAAGCACCCTCCTCCCCCTCCTTCTCCACTGACTTTGGTGTCTACAGAGATGTTTTCGCATTCTCTCTCCCTATTGCTGCCGTAGTTTAGCAACTGCAAAGCAACTTCTTCCCCATCTCAAATACATTATTCACAGAAGTGTTAGTGTTACCTGAGTCACTAATTGGCTAGGTCTTGGTTAGCGGTTAGCCCTATCAGCTACAGGGGAAGCTTCTGGTAGCTCTTTCTTTAAAAAAGCCACTCCTGTAGCCCCCCTGCAACCAAAACCTGGCCCAGGCTCCAAACACTACAGCTGTGAGAGTGACTGAGAACTGGAAGGGAGGTTGTGCAGTCTCCCTGTCCTTGGACTTACTCAAAAGGCACGTGGTAAAGTTTCTGGGCAACTGTCTCTAGCTGGCCCTGCTTGAGCAGGAGGGTTAGACCAGATGACTTGCAGTGGTCCCTTCAATCTCAACCAGTCTGTGATGCTGTAAATGGCTTCTAAAAGATTCTCATCAGAAGACTCTAAAAAAGGCATCTCAAGTGAACAATGCCCCATCATCTTTGGCTGGAGAAAGAATTTACAAGACAAATCACATGGGTGGCAGTCAGTAAGAAAAGATAAAGAAAAATGGAGAGGGAAAACTCCAGAGGATAAAGAAATCTGCCCCTAAAAGAGGAGTAACACAGCTGTGAAGTCCCTACCACAGTCTATATTCAGCTCTGCTTTGGGATAAATGTGAATTCCCTTTTTTTCCTCCCCTTGTCTGAAGAGGCATAATGCCAGGCATTTATTGGCAGGCATTGGCAAGCAGAAAAAAGAATAATATTTAAAACTAACTGTACCAGACCTCATATATCAAAAAAGGGTGGGGATGGATGATCAACAGACATATCTAGACATTTTCCACTTTCAGAGACTAGCTGGGTCTCCGAGGAATCTGTTGCCTTATACACTTGAGTAAGACCTGAGAATTCAGAAAGCAGTTCCTCATTGTTGTCAATAATTTCTGTCCACCTTGGCAATATTTAGGCTACCTGGTAAAATCTAACTAATAAATAAAATTCATCAGGTTTTATGCATCAGTCCTACAGCAGTACTGTGCCTCTTTTCAGATCACTCTCATTTCTGGTAAGTTTTGATGTTGACATGCATTTTTATTATTATTAAACTCTCACATTGCTTAGGTGTTCGTTTTGGTTGCCAATCGCAAACTATCAGCACCCACCTACATTTAGAATAAGCTATGAACCACGAGAGCACGGCTAATGTATCTATACAGCACTGTGAGTGAAAAACCGGTACTGAAGTGTGGATAATCATTTACCATTTCCAAATACACAGTGACACTTCTCCTCCTTCCTCATTTTCTTACATATTCTTTCCCTTTCTTTAAGGGACATTTTGTCACTTCTCACTGTAGAATGTGTCATTTTAGCTTGTTGAGGATACAAAATAACAAGATACTTTATGGCTACACCTGTAAGTCATATTTTCACTTGTTACACAAAAGCCTTTGAGATGTCCAGGAGGATTACTTAAAGTCAGTATATGCAGCTTTCCCTCAGATGTACCTTTACAGCCTCCTAAAGCTAACGCACGGCAGTAATGGTAAATCATCCCTGCTGCTAGGCTCTACCTTGCTGCTGTGGTGGTATTCTATGGCTGGCAGGGCAGCCATGCCTGTCCTACAGACAGGCAATGCAAAGTTTCTGGTGTGTAACACCAAATTAAAACCATCGGTAAAACAGCAAAACTAAACAAAACCCATCTCAACAATGTCAGCACTTTATTAATTTGTTAAAATCTACACTTACAAATGAAAGCAAGAAAATGAAGCAGTGACTTACTAAGAAAAACCCACTCCAACCACCTATAAGAATGCAAAATGCAACAGAATATAAATTTATGTTATGAAAAATAGTAACTTATGGTGATCTTCCTTTTCCTTCTTGGAATAATTCTCTTATCACCTTGTGTTGATCAGTTAATATTTTTCCATATCAAATCACCACACCTGAGATTTTCTCCTAAGACTTCGTGTATTGCATTTTCAGACAGACTTTTCAAAACACAAGCACATATAATAAGCTCTAACAATCACTGACAAGATGGATAAATTTCTTCCTTTTGGAAAGGTTGTGTTAACAGGATTGTGATTTTGAACCTGCTTGTATTTTATAAACCTCATTTAAGAACAGCTAATGTTCTCCATATGAGTTACATCAGCCTGACATTTCCAGAACTTCATTCTGGTATCAAAGGATTAAGGGTGCAGCTGGTCAATTTTGCAACTTATGTCTCATAAGAAATTCTTAGAAATGCTTAGAAATTCATTAAAAGGGGGAAAAAGTACAAACATTCCCAAAATAATTTATGGCAACTGGTGGCTAGACCCTAAACATAGAGGATCTAATGAACTAGTATTTCAGTTTTATTTTTAGATAGAAGTTGCTTCTTTAATACACTTCAAGGTAATTTTATCTTCTGTAAATACTTTTTCATTCTGAAAAGCTGACCACCATGAGTTAAGTTTAAAGGGGCATGTGACAATTCTGAAATTTAGCTACTATCCATTATGAAAACCACATGTCTTTCCAACTTCCAGTTAACTTGTATGGGAAAGGTGCAGAAGAATTTAAACCTTTTACAATAATATGTTTTAAACACACCTATCAATTTTTCTCACTTCTCTCCTGATTTCCCATTTCTTCCAAGGGAAATCAAAGATCATTACCCTCTTCTTCCCAAATCCAAATAGTTTCCAAACTCTACAGACAGCTAAAGTCTGTGGAAATAGCACATTATATAAATATTTACTACACTATATTCCTGATGATGAAATTGGGACTGCAAGTACATTTATAATTTATATGTACAACATGAAGGAAAGATGAAAAAAGTAACAATGAGCTTGATATGAGAAAAAAAGTATGGTAAATTTTTGAGTCAAAACAAACAAATCAGCAATTTCAGTAGCCAGCTAGAATGCCTTTAAAATTTCAAAGGATGTCAAGAATAACAGTTATACCTCATCTTGAAGCAGAAAGTGGCACCAGTGCCAGTTTTCATACAGACATCACAACTGTATGAGCTAACTGTCCCACCTCAGTTCTTAAGCAGTTTTTTCACCAGTCGAGCTCAGGGTATTTTAACAAAAAGGAAAATAACACCTTAAAATTTGGCAGGCAGTGTTGCTCAGGCCGGTTCAAGTTGGTAGTACCTTGCCTCTGGCACCTCACTTGCCTGTTCACACTGACATCTTTTTGCCATGTCATCACAGAATCACAGAATCTTAAGGGTTGGAAGGGACCTTGAAAAATCATCTAGTCCAACTCCCCTGACAGAGCAGGACGACCTAGAATAGGTCACACGGGAACTCATCCAGGTGTGTTTTGAATGTCCCCAGAAAAAGGAGACTCGAAAACCCATCTGGGCAGCCTGTTTCAGTGCTCTGTCATCCTTGCAGTGAAGAAGTTTTACCGTATGTTTCTTTGGAACCTCTAATGTTCCAGCTTGTAACTGTTGCCCCTTGTCCTATCATTGGCCATCATTGAGAACAGTCTGACTCCATCCTCCTGACACCTGCCCTTTATGTATTTGTAAACATTAATGAGATCACTCCTCAGTCTCCTCCAAGCTAAAGAGCCCCAGCTCCCTCAGCCTTTCATCATAAGGGAGATGCTCCACTCCCTTAATATCTTGGTGGCCCTGCACTGAACTCTTCCCAACAGCTCTCTGTCCTTCTTGAACTGAGAGGTCCCAAACTGGACACAACATTCCAGATATGATCTCATGAGGGACGAGTAGAGGAGGAGGAGAACCTCTCTCAACCTACTCATCATAGCCCTTCTAATAAATCCCAGGATGCCATTGGCCTTCTTTACCACAAGGGCACGTTGCTGGCTCATAACTGCTTGTGTGGCAGAGAATGTATCTGACTGAAAAACAGAAACTTTTTTTGGCTGGTTATTTTTCATCTGGATCAGTTCCCTGCTCTGGTTTTCCACGTGGCTGCACAGACTGCTATGCCAGCCAGAACTGAGTAGGAACACACTGTGAAAGAGGGAGGACAGGGATGACCTGCAGGCACAGATGCAAAGAGCTCTTGTAACACCATCTTCAGCAATGTAACAGACCCAAGGGCAAAGTATGTGCTTACAGCATGTCTCACTGAGTAACAAGAGTATTTCTTTCCTTTTGAAAACAGTCTAACGGTTGTTTTTTTTTTTTTTTAATTTATTAAAATTAATTGAGAGACACAGTCTAAAATAATAACTATATTAAATAATTGAAGTATATTATATAGTTGATAATTGTACCTTAGAGGGCTAACAGTTAATTAAAAACAAGTCATAAAATTTATGCTCTCTTATTCCTGTGTAAATGACCCAAAAGCTCATATTTAATGTGAAACCAGTACTACCTGAAGACACTCAGTCCCAGACAAAATGGGTAAAATGTGCATGCACGAGTCACAGTGAATGTCTGCAAAGTCAAGCAATAAAAACTGACCCAACATCGCCTCCCTCCTGTAATCTATCTACTAATGACTCTTTCCTCCAATAACGAAATCTCAACCTTCAGGTTCACTTTCAAGTTATTATGTGTGAAAGGCGAAGAGTCTGGGAAAGAGCCTGGGAAAGAGCACAGTAATTTTTCACAGTGAACTTACCAAGGAGGTAAGGATTCCACCTGCTTGAACTCCAAGATTTATCTTTTTGCCCTTTGTTCCCTCAATCTAACAAACACTGTATTGGGCCAAAACCTCATCTTTCCAAACAGAAATTGCAACATGATGCTATAAGAAAGGTTCAGCAGAAAAACAGGATTCAGTTTTTAAAGGGTGGGGATGGAAATATATGTGAATTTGAACTATAATTTTAACAGAAGAACTCATTACTGACAATATTTCTCTCCCTGAAGGCCAGCACAACTAAAACCCTAATATGACTGAAGACCAGGCTTACAAGGAAAGTGGAGGACGAGTAACTATATTTCTATGGCTTTAGATTGGAGGGCTTGTTTTTAGAGGAATATTTATTTCTAAAATGGTTGTTTCTGTAGCATGCAAGCAACTGCAACCATGGCAGCCCAGGCAAGAGCAACAGCAATGGAGTATTAGATTAAAAAAATAAGGCATTTAATGTGAGCCACAAATATGCTCCTCTAACAGTACATTTATAACAGGGAAAGGGTAAAGACAGAAACGCTGATCATTAAGCGCTTAGTTATCAAATTATATGGATTTAAAAAATGGATTATATAGCTCCCAGGCACCCAAATTTTATGGATCTATTCTTGCCCTGCCGTGTGAAGGAAAAACATCTGAGCTTAATAATATTTGAAAGATGAAAGAGAAGTTCAGGCAAATAGTGTCTGCATACCCAGCTTTTCCTCTTCTTCAGGTACCTGTTTTCGTTTACTGCTGGAGTCAGATACGAGGAGTAGATGGAATTTGGCTTGTATCCAGATGTCCTTTTTAAATTTCTAACTCAACAGTATTACAATTAATTACAAACTAATATTACATTATTTTTACAAGAAGTCTTGAAAGGAACAAGAATTAGAAGTTTACTTAGAAAGAAACACTGGAAATGATCACCTGAGCAAAGTGTTTCCTATGTTCTGATCCTAATTATGAGGGGAAGAACCTCACATTAGAACCTTCTCTGCCCCTGGGCTCAATATTTTAGCAGCACTCATGCTCTCAAATAAAAGAAAGAGATCACAGGAGATAATCAGCTGCACTCAGTTCTTCTTGGTGAGATCTTAACGCCTCTTCGAACAATGCAACTCTCAAGTACAAGACAGGTATGTAGTTGGAATTGATTAATGCAGCCCCAAAGCTGTGTCTCTCATTAGTAGTAGCCAGAGTTTGTGTCTTGACTGGACGTGACATTTTTGGTCCATAACACTTTCAATAGAGAAGAGGTGGAAAGGAAGAGAGAACTGGAGACAAATGTAGATACTGCACAATATTAAAGGCTTGGAGGAACTCTGCCAGATAGGATATGCATGTACAGCAGTGAGCACAATAGCATTCAACTTCAGTACAAGTTTTATCTGCTACAGTAACATAAAAGCATCATCTTACTCAAATGTTTGCTTGTGGGAGTATCTTTAAGAATATGTGGTACTTCACTGCTATATCTCTATCTTTTTTTTTTTTTAAGCAGCATAAAAGCAGGTATTCAGAATCAAATAAAAGCTTTTGTAGTCATACTATTGGTCTGCTTTCCAATATTCCTACAGAAATCTTTTAAATCAATCAGAAACGTGTGCTTAAGTTTTATTTAAACCTGCCAGAACTTCTGACAAAAATAAACCAAAGCTGAAGGAATCACTGGTTAGCTGCTGTCACGGTTTGACATGACAGTCGTTTCTGGTAAGGGGGAAGGGGCTGTAAAGATGGCTCCTGTAAGAAGTTGCTCAAACCTCTCCCCAGCTCTGAGCCTGACCCACTTCTGGGCCTGAGCCATTAGACACCTCCACAACTACTTTTTAAGAAGCCAGAAGAAGAGGGTTCTTCTGGTTTCTTCCTTCTTCTGTCCCTTCTTCTTTTCCAGCTGGTGGTGGTGCAAGAAGAGAGACAGAAGCAACCATGTGGACTCCAAGGTCAGTGAGAGAAGAGAGGAGGAGGTGTGCTGGAACAGAGACTCCCCTGCATTCTACAGAGAGAACTGGTGAAACAGTGATTTGTTTGCATTTCGTTAAAGAGCCTGCGCCGGGTCAGTGTGTATGGCCAGAGGAGGCCGTGTCCCATAAGAGCGACCCCATATTCACACAGCAGCTGTAACTGTGGTAAGAACCCACGTCAAAGAAGCTCATTAAAATTATGCCCAGAAGAGGCCCCTGTCCCATGGGAGGGACCCTGTATCTGCAGAAACTGCGTTAGGTGTCTCATTGGCTCAGCCCTAGAAGTGGGTCTGGCTCAGAGCTGGGAAGGGTTTTGAGCAACTTCTTACAGAAGCCATCTTTACAGCCCCTTCCCCCTTATCAGAAAGTTTCATGTCAAACCATGACAATCATATAAATACATTTTTTCTTGGTTATCCTTAGACAAAACTGTCATATAGAACTTGAAGCCCACACATTACTTTTTCATTTAGCCTTTTCCACAGTAACGTCAGCAACATGGCCACCCCTATTAACACAGTTCTACGTTGTGTATACCACATATGCCTAGTTTCTTCAACTCCTTCTGGAAATCCTGTGATCCATGCCTTAGCTGAAATTATATTGTGGTTGGATATTTGTTCAAAGACTGTACATGATGGATGAAGAATTAGGCTGACAGGAACCTCACAAAGATCCACAAGGAGAACCTAGGCAAGAACAACCCTGTGGAACCTATATATTCTGAGCGCCACCCAGCTGTAAAGTAGATTGGCAGAAAAGGATGCAAGAGTCCTGATGGATACTGTGTTGAAGGTGACCTGGCACTATACTCTTGCTGCAAAGAAGGCAGATGGCATTCTGGACTGCATTACAAGAAGTGCTGGAAGCAGGTCGAAGGAGGTGAGCCTTCACCTCTATTCAGCACTGGTGAGGCCAGCCCTGGAGTACTGTGTCTAGTTCTGGGTTCCTCAGCGCAAGAAGGATGCGGACATGCTGGTGTAGTCTAGCAAAGCACTATGAAGATGATTAAGGGACTGGAGCATCTTTCTCACTGAAAAAAAGCTGAGAACACTAGGCCTGTTTATCCTGGAGATGAGAAATCTCATGAATGTATGTAAATACCTACAGGAAGGGTGTAAAAATAATGGAGCCAGGTCTTTTTAGTGGTACACGGTGACAGGACTAGAGACAATGGGCAAAAACTGAAACATAGGAGGTTCTCTCTGAACATCATAAAACACTTTTTCACCATGAGCGTGACCAAGCACTGGCACAAGTTGCTCGGTCTTCATCCTTTGAGATATTCTCAAGTCATCTTGTCCTTGGCAACTAGAAAGTCATGGTCCTGGACACGCAGCTCTAGGTGGCCCTGCTTAAACACGGGGACAACCTCCAGAGGTCCCTTCCAATCTCAACCATCCTCTGAATCTGTTTGACTACTGTTTTGTGAAGTCTTCTTGTTCTTAAAAATGAGTAGAAATGAGTGCTTCCTATGTCTATTATTTGCACTTCATCTCATATCCTATAAATCCCTCTACACTGCAGCCTCTAGCACATAGGGAATGCACTGGAAACAAGACAACCTGCCAGCTGTGATAACACTGAGAGCCATAACACTTATAAAACAAGAAACTTCAATCCCAGTTTGGGTGCAATTATGTTAATAAGCCTCAACTATAACAACAATAAAAAAGTATGCAATTTCTTTTTCTTTCAATTGATTTAATTAGATTAAGAAAAAAAAAAGCTGCACTGTGGTAATTTACAAGTTAGAAATTACATGGCAATTTAAAAGTTACAGAGCTCTAAATTTTTCTTCTAGATTAAGAGAAAAAATCTTTAAAACCTAATTTTATATGGTAAATTTAAGATTTCACATATATTTCTGAATGTTGTTTAAAACATGTATTGATAACGACAAAAAATTTCTGTTTGGTTTTGCTATCTATAGGTTCTTGCCATCCCGTAAGTGTAAAGTCCTCCATATGTAGCCAGAAGCTGCATCTTTCTAGACATGTTTGTAAGCATATCTTGAAGTAATAAGCCCATAATAGATGACACAGCCACACTTGAAATATTTTATGGACCATTTAGCAGTCCATTGTTTCGCTCTCTCCCAGTGCACTGTTCACTGCACTACAGGACTTATTTCCTCCAGTCTCTGCACCTCCTTTATGCATAAACTTACAGGCAATACACAAAGTGAGTGTTTCTCCTCTAAGAAGAGGTCTATTTTTACAAGGGAACAAATGTACTTAAAGAAAAAAAGAAAAAAAGAGGGTAACATCTGATTTTGGTGTCAGGCTTGCCACATTCTCTTAGTAAACTGTACTGAATATTTTTCTTTGGTTGTTTAGTCAAAATGCAGTCATTCTCAATATACCACAGCTAATATTCCACTTGTTGTTCCTTCAGCCAGCTTTAAAACAAAGCAGCTCATGAAAAGGCTAGACAGTCTGTTTTAGCTACCCTCTGTCTTTTCATTTAAGAAGACTGCTGCAAAAGCACACCAGCCATTCAGAACGAGACATCGTATTGCACTCAGACTACATGTGTATAAATTATTCTCTCCAGCTTCTTGCTCAAAGAGAAGGTCCAGCTCTGGAGAACGCTGGCTAAGGTCCATCTCTCGGGGCTCTAGGTATACAGCTCCCAGGACCAGCTGAAGTACATAAACAGACTAATGTTAGACACTCCCTATACCCTTTACCAGAGATCTCTGCCAATCCCACATGGTAGTAATCGCTCCTTTTGCAACCTCAGTAATTGCCAGTGGTTTTTGTTTTTGTTATGATCTCCACCAAGTTTAGAGGCTTGCAAAAAGATCTGGTTTCAGTTTTCATGGATACAAATATTCAACTTATTTTCTAAAGTTAGATTTAAACTTTGGCTCAAAGTGCAGGGTCCCAACACATGTGAGCATTCTACCCCTGTTCCAAAAAAGGCTCAGCATTCCTGCTTCAGCACCAGCTATCCTTTTGATCTTATACCTTGCACAGCACACTTCTGGCTTTAAGGTTGTTGTACACTTAGTAGAAAGAGCAGAATGAAAGCATGTAAGAGTTCCAGGGATGACATCAGCCTCACTAAAAAGCTAGGTCCTCAGATCTCCACTTGCACAGCTGATTTTTGTGGGTTTATTTATTTATTGTTATTTATTTGCAATTATCTGAAAGGGAATAATTCATATGCACTATTTCACTAGTAGTGGTTTGCAACTCCATTGTAAAACACTCTGAAACAGCTACAAAAACAACAATCACACACTAAAAATCACAGTGAAGTGGCCATGAAGGAATTCTCCAATCAGACACAACATTCAGAAGGCTCTCTGAGGACCAAAAAAAGAAAAAAGACTTCTCTAAATAGTTAAGGATATAATATATATATTTTAAGGCCTCCATTATCATATGAGAAGGAAAAACCTACAGCCAGATACATGTTAATCTAGTTCTGCTTAGTACCATTTATAGAGAGAAAATTAGCTTTACTAATTAATCCATGATATGATTCATGGATTCAACACTTCAACAGTGACATGCATCAACATCGGAATTCCTTCTTAAAAACAAGAAAGTCGTCATATCATATAGCCTTCTGGCAATTAAGTTTACTTGATGCAATATTTTCCCCTGAGGCACTCCTAGAGCCTTTCCCACTGCCAACACAACAATGTCCACGTGGAATTGAAAGCCAAAGACCACCCAACAGACTTCCACTCTGTTATAGACTGAAAAAAATACCAGAGTAATTTCCATTGTGATATTTAACTTCAATCATCTGAGTTCTGGGAAGAGGAAGCTGACTTGTATGTCCCGAAACAAAGAATAACTAGAGCCATACTTCTGTGTGTGAGAAGACTCTTGGATGCTTTCTGCTGATAAACACATTTGAAATACAGCTGTCCCATGTTACATGAAAACAGTCTATACAGGCAGATAGAGCCATCAGACAGGGCAACTGAAGAACAGATATTTATTCCCAGAAAACAGGAAATATCTTGCACTACAGCTCCTTTATGTTCTCGTGTGTCCTCTTCCATACAGCAGAGAATCCTCAGAGTAGCTATGAAGCATCAATAACTCCTGGATGATTTGGTGCCACTCAGTGGCACAGATGCTTTTTTCTTTTTCTTTTTTTTTTTCCTTTCTGAAGATCCAGGCTGAAATTTAAACACCAGCAAAACAGCTTTGTTGCTTTCTAGATTCTGTTCTAACGTGGCAAGTTGTTGTCATTGCTCAGGAAGAGCTCAAGACAAGACCTGTTTAGTTTACAGGCTCTGAGAGGGACCGGCAGATATCTGCTTCTTGCTTTGAAGAGAAGGGCACAGGGGTTTTTTGTTAGTTTACTGCAAGCAACACCTAATCAGAACTGAGGGATTTGACTGTGCACACCTCTGCTTCCTGAGAGCCACAAGATCTTTCTTCTCTTCACTAAGTCACTTCTGGCATGCCTAGGATCTACATTACCTCTTCAACCAGTGTCAAAGGAGGAGTTGGATGAAGAACTTTTTGTTCCAGCAGAGCTCAAGAGAGGGACACAAATCAGAACCAGTGTGACAGATACAAAGGTGGTTAACAAAAATGAGCCCACCAGTCTGGTGAGTCAGAGAAGATAAAGACACAGACTGCCATATGATAAGCAGCTGCAGTTCTGTCTAGTTTGGGGACTAACAGAGTTCCTTTCAGAATATGCTGTCTCCTGAAGAATGGGCTGCAAAACAGGACAAAGAAGGGCTGCTTCTATGAAAACAGTTTCTTGTCTTGGTGGGAAAGCCAAGGCCAAGGCCATCTTTAACTCACAAGAATGAGGATCACTGTAACACAGAGGCTATATGTATTCCTAGAAGGCTCTTGTTCTCTCAAACACAGGACAGAGTAGGTAGGGAGGTAAGTTTCATGTGGCCAGAGCACGGAAGTGATAATGTTTGTAATTCCTCTAGGAGTTCTGTCATAAATTGGGAAGAAATCCATTTTAAACACATATAACTCCCTTTTGTGCTTCAGGATGCCTGCACACACAGCTGCCAAGATCATTAACATACTCTGAGATCTTTTAGCAGATTACAGAAATTATCATCACTGCACCTACCTATGAGGTACTTAAGTGGGAGAAGTTTCTGGCCTTGGTCTTCATTTAAAGTGGGAATAAAAATCATGACTTTGCAGTGCACTGGTACACTGGTTCCAGAATTATGTTCTTTTATTGAAGAATAATTGTTATTGGTGGTAGGCAGAAAGAAAGAGGAAGCATGTAAAACACATACGAATTCCCTACATTCAAGAGATACACTGGAAAGATGAGAAAGCAAGCAAGGAAAAAAAAATGACGCCTGCTTTGTTTTGATAAAGAAGTTGACTAAGTCAACACAGGTTTTAACATCTAAATCAAAGAATGGGAGCAACTTCTGGAAGAATGAGATTAAACCAATGATCTTGTCAGCACAGAAAAGCAGAGGAAAGGGCAGAACAGAATGCATTTGGAACACAGACAACATTAACAACTTATTAAAGAACCCTGCAAACAGGATCTGAATCACTAATTGCACCTGTAATGATAACACACATAATTTTCTCCAAATCTTCTCCTCCCTCTGACTATAAACTTCTGGAGACTAATAAGTCTTCTGTTTTACACCATGTGTAGAAGAAATGAGATGCTAGAGTGGGAAGAGTTCTTCCTTTTTTTCCTGCTACTGGCCACCTGCAAGACTGAACTAGTCTCTTCAGTGCCTGTCTCTCTCCTCTCTCACTCTCCCATTTTGCTTTGCCTGTTTAGCTTTGAGGCTTGGTGGGTGGCTGCTTGGCTGTTGTGTTTAGGGTGTTAGTTTTTGTTGTTTTTTTGGGAGCGGGATTTGTAACTTATATTTGGCATTTTACTTAAATCTTCAGCTCCTGAGACGTTAACTGGGTGGGAATCTTGGCTTAAATTCTAATACAAATGTTTCAAGTGTTCTGAGTTTCAGAGAAATTTAAAATATGTAACATGAATCCCTGACAGGCTTAAAAGAAAAGGGCAAAAGGCAACTTATAAAAAGTCATTTTAAGTCCCCACTTTAAAGCAGATCTTTTGGGAAAAGGGATGTTTCATGCCAGAGCTGCACTGCCTGGGGCAATGGGACAAACCATCATCTGAGTTCAGTAATACTGCATCAGCCACATATTGTGTTTCCAAGTTCTGACTGGCATTAGCAAGATTCACAGTCTTCAGTACAAATAAAAAAAATAATCTTCACCTTCAGCTTATCAGGAACTTTGCCATGAAAGCACACTCTGAGTAAGGTCTGAGAAAGAGTTTCAGGATTTGGCGACATGTATGCGTGTGCATATGTATAAACACACACATATACATACACACATAAATATATATATATATATCTGTGCATATGCATGTGTTTCTAATTCTTTCTCAGAAATCCTGTTTCCTGTTGAAAGATTCAAAGACACAAATAACCCACCCATGGACAAAGCAGTTACATATTCTTCACTTCTCAAGCCAAAGTTCCTGGAAATTTTACATACTTTGTGCCTTGACTAATTAGATCAATGCAGGCTATTCCCCCTGTCCCTCCTTTTTTGTAGTAGGGACTTTCATTGCCTGTAGCTAGGCAAGTGTGGTTGCTTTTGCCAAATAATTGGAGAGACTGCTAATAGCTTCATTTGAACTCGTACTGCTGCATATTAGTATGGAGGAGGGGGAGTGTGTGTATTTTAATCCATATTGCGATTGCTTTGATGTTGTTTGTAATGTGGAATAGGTTTTTATTTATACATATCAGAGCTGTTATAGGAATTTGTGCTTCCCAAAGAATTAAATTTCCACTATCAAACACACACAGTGTATACTTAGAAGAAAGAGGAGGCTATCTAGAGGTCAATTTTCCACTTTTTTCAGTTCTTTCCATCCGTGGGTCCAAACACTTTGTACAGAAAGCTATCAGTTATCCCCACTTTGCATGCAAGGAAACTGAGTCAGGACTCTGCCAGACACTGCTGGAGTTCAATGGATGGTTAATGTAGTGTCAGTAGAGTCACAGGACCCACTGCTGCCTCCAGATTGACATTGCCACCGACACATTGTGAAAAAACACAGAGACTGAAAGAAACAAGGATCCATAATTCTCCTGTCTCTAACAGGCAGGGCATAAGAGGGCAGAAAGAACAAATTGGAGGGGAAGGTTTGGCTGAATAATTTTTTTAAAGGAATAAAAACAATTCAATCAGGTGGACATTTATTGCTCCTGTTAATCCTTCTGACTCTAAATGCTGAGACCACAAACTACAGCATTACTTTTTTCTCCATTCAGAAGGTCAAAGTCCATGTACAAATTATGAAAGACTCTTGAAATTAGGTATTTATGCCAGAGGCAAGAATGAAACCGCACCTCTACAACACAGAAAAAGGGTAACTTGCTGCTAATCTTCAAGGTCAAGTACTTAGCACCCAAGATGCAGATGACTGTTTTGGGCTAAAAAAACCCACCCTATCATTAAATAAGTTTCTGGCGCAGCTCACTTCCATCTAAATTAAAGCCTGAGTCTTAATGTATGAAACCCTGCACAAGAAATCTATCTCGCCAAAGTGAGCTTTGTCTTCCAGTTATCATTTTGAGAGCGCTGCAGGAGCTTTTATCATTTGAGTTTCACAAATTCCCGTTAGCCTCATTTAAAGATTTAATTTTAACATGAGGATCTTCAAAAATTACAATATCTGACCACTTGCACAGGGAAAAGAACTTTTCAGGGTACTTTGAGGACTCTCCAGAGCTTTCTTTTCAGAATGAAACTTCTGCTTGGGGTATATCTTTGTCTATTTGTATTTATTCAATGTTTCATTCTGAGTGATTTAGTTATTTACGACTATTACAGCATTCTGGTGGAAAGACATTGTGAGAGTGGAAGTAGAGGGGAAGGAAAGCGACAGTGTTATAACTCTGGAGATCTGGTAGTAAAGGCACTGCTACAGATCTTTCAGTACGTGAAGTTAGTCCTATTTACTGCAGAACTAGAGAAGGAAGAAGGTTCATTCTATGATTCTAATACATGGAAAACTTAGATGCTCCAGAGTTGCACTCTTCACTCAGGGGTGTGTGAGAAAACCAGTTTGCTCCATCCCAGTAAGTAGCACATATTCAAGGTACTCTTTAGATGCTAAGAAAGCTGCTGCAATCGCTCATTTATTTAAGAAATACAAACTCCATCTGAATAAAATCTCCCATTACTGCTGCTAGACAGGACTAAACAGTATCATTCTTCTGTGATCCAGCTGACCATGATGAGGTGGCACTGTGCCTCATTGGAGCAGAGCGTAAAGACAGATGTACGTATACCCAGCCTGGTGTGCCCGGCACTGCAATACCTGCTACAGAGAATAGCTTAAGGCCACAGCTGAACCTTAGTTCCCATCTCACTGTCATAAAAGGTGACAAGTCAGGTCACAGGAATGCTGCAGAGAACCCTGTGTCAGCAGAGGTACAAACTCATTGAGGACCTCTCCCCCTGATTTTATTTAACACAGCTGAAAGCTAGAGAGAGCAATCCAAACAGATCAAAATAACTAATCTTAGTACCTAATAGTCTGAATTACCAGGTTGACATGAAGAACAGCATCTGTAGCAACTGCTCCATATGCCTACTGGAAATGTATGCTTTTTCTGAGCCTGAAGACATGGGAGGAGGCAGCCACTGTGACTACAAAAATATCAGTTTCCTGTTTAAATTTGAGACTGTATTTAGACTTGATGGCTTATCAGAGAGGTTTCTCTGGACGAAGGGAACATTGTTTGTATTAGGAATAGGCCAGTTTCCAGATTGAGATTACAGTGTTTATATTTGTTACTTTCATGCCAATTGCGAGTTCATTTGCTGAAATGCTACCAGTGGTGAATTTGTTCTGTACATCCAACCTCAACTCCTCTTCTAAAATAACTGATCATTTTCTATGAAATTTTTTGAATGCCTGAACTATGCAGCTGTTATATAGTAAACTACTAGATACTCAAAGGAAGTTCCTGTCAGAAAGGAAGCTGAAGCTGGTTTGATCAGAAATAGACTTCTCATGGCATTCCATTACCTGTATCTTAATGTTGACATGTGAGTTCTGTCTTTATATTCAACACAAGCTACTTTTATCTCTCCCTTGACCATGAACAGCTGGCACCACCCACTCAGTCTCTAAGAAACAGCCAAAAGCAGCTGCAACATGGAGAAGAAAATACTCACAAAAAACTTGCATGCAAACATTCACCCACTGGATTTGGAAAGACACCAGGCTGAGAAGTTGACAAGCGACATGCCTTTGGCTTGTCTAGTACTCACCTCTCCAAAGCAGGAGAAATTTCACTCTTTGCTGGGGTCTCTAACGGAGGAGCTCAAGTCCATTTACTTTAAAGCACCAGGGCTGAAAAAGACTCTGTCTCTCATGTTAATTCACCAATGCATTAGTTGCTCAAAAACTCAACAAAAGGCAAAGACCTGGATGTTACCAGAATAAACTGAGTCACATTTGCTGACATGAACTTGTGATGCATGGGACCTATTCACACTATCTATGCCTCTCCTCCAAATGCTTGTTTCAGCATGGAAAGACTGAAAAGCGAAGAGTCAATCTTTTAGCGATCTTTTATCTTTTTAGAATCATTTTTCAATGTGTTTTGAACTCCTTCTTGTGAAAGAAAGATCTAAGCAAGCTGGGATATTCACCAACAAAAACAATCTTAACTTTACATTGACAAAGCTGTCTTGTGCCACAGGGTGCCCTATCACAACTTCAAAATTTCAAAAGCCAGCAAATAGATAATGAAGGCACAAACTAATACAGCCTTTATTTTGTTCTTAAAAATGTTAACAGCTACTATTTACTTCTGTGCATGGTAGGTTACAGATAACTATGAAAATTAAGGGAAAAACGGTCAGTTATCTTGTAGATCCTTCCCATCTCAGAAGTAGAAAACAACAAAAAACATCAATGAGAAGCTCTTGACTACACAAAGGTGGCATCAAGTGCACTGGTTCTGTGGAACAAATGGGATTCTTCCTCTCTATGAACTGTCTCCATAGCAAGACACACCAGGTGTCACAACAGGTAGAACTGCTGTGAAGGTGGTTAAGCTCACACCAAAAGGAGATCCTGTTGGTGAATAAGCACTATACAAAGTCTCTAGATCCACATTCTGTAATGCTGTAAACGCAAAGTTTCAAAGACAAGGAGAGGATGAACCTTTTGCTGCCTGTATGGCCATGACAGAAGCCTGTTGATAAAATAAGAGAAAAAGCAAACGCTTGTACCAAGAACAATTTTAACGTTTGGTCTGCTGCTGAATCCTCAAAGGCAGATTCACTAGACCAGAACATTGAAACTGTATGACAAACCATAGGAAGGAAACAGCAGAGATCAAAGAAAAGGCAGTGGAAATCTGCAAAGATGCCGTGAATCTCCTTGTTTCCTGACATCAGTGAATTTACATTTATGTAGCATTTCACAAACTTTAAATTAGTAAGGCTTCAAGAAGCTGGAAAACACTAACCTTCCCCCACTGCAGAGGCACATGATAGTGAAACACACTACCCAAGGTCTTTCAGCAAGTCAGCACAAGTACCACTCACTTTTATCCCCTGAGGATCTACTTTATGCTGGAAGATTTTTCCAGTACAACTGCCAGAAACGCCCACTAGCAGAGGAATATCTCATACCAAACGAAGGAGTGCTGCTGCTTCTCTGAGCAAATGTCCTTCCCAGCTTCAGCATGGGCTGAGGGTCGCCACTTCTTCCACACTCCTGACCCTCTCAACTCTTAGACCTGGTCTGAGTCCCAAATCTAATGGTCTCTAGGCATATCACTTAAGTGAAATGTGTCTCAGTTTAATCATCTGTAACGTAAAGGGCAATGATGCTCCCTACCTATAAGAGCTCTTCAAACCTCTAGAAGTAGGTGGTACACAGTTTAATCTTTCTCTAGAAGGAGAAGCTGTCTCGAAAAATCACTGCAAAATGGCCCCTACTAAAAACTCTGCTGGGCCATCAGAATGCAACCAGCTTTAAGAAATAAGAAACACAGTCAAAATGATGAGTTTTATAATTACTACTCTGGAACACTCTTCAGAATACCATGGTTCTGACCTCTGTCACCTCCCAGATTCCCTGTGGAACCCAGCATTAATTGCTCATTCTTCTTGTGCCTAACAGTTGTGAGACACTAAGGTAACATTCCACCTTAGGCTGGGCCTTGCCATTTTAGAGTAGGAATTCAGCAGGGCAAAGTACATCTCTTGTATCAGTTTGGAATAGCAAAAATGATATCTTCAAAGCAGGGAAATCTTCAGGAGTAACTTCCAATCTAAGCATAAGTTCACAGGTACAAGATTTCCCAGCTGCAGTAATTCCCACAAGCTGTCACAAGTAGTGACAAGTCAGGTGTCAAAAATTTACTTCAGTTGACATTATTTTTGTGGGAATTGTTCAAACAAACCCAAGAAATTATCTTTTTAATGCTTATGACAAATATTTCATTTATACTTTCACAAAGACATGCATTTCTGTGCTTTCAGTCCAAGCCCTGCTTCATGTTGCTACATGCAGGTAGTGCTTGCTCTGCATTCAGCTATTGATTGCAGCTTCTCTTTTAAGCATTTTTATTAATTTGATTTAATAATATGACACCCATTAATACTCTGTTCTGACAACAGACTGGGGTAGTTGTATTATTTCCAGTGAGTATTAATCAACACCAGCAAATCCAATGTTCACAAACAGTTCTACAATGAGACCAAGGAATATGTGGATATGTAGACAAAGAATATGCTGCTATATGACACCACCATTTGTAAGTACAAAGCTCTGAATTATTTTTGACAAAAAGAAACGTAACTGCTTTGCCTTCTAAAGAAAAAAACAACTCCACTGATCCCCCATAAAAATCATTACATGGTTCATAGACTTCAATCTCAGAACCACTTAAGGAAGTGAGGTGCACTTTAATTCATACGTATTTCTCCATATTGAGTTCCCTCTAAGTTGCACTGAAGATGACTAATAAGTACACTACAAGCAAAGTGAGTGACACAAATATTACCAAAAAGACATATGGTTCCCACTTCTATACAACAGCAAGAATAAGACGATCGTGTACCAGGCTGGACAGCAAGTTCTAGAGAATGTTCTATGGAATATTCCTAATCCCAGATCCTTATGTGACTCTGGATATACAACTAAAGCACACCAAATACCTATTAAGAAAGGATTTTTCTGCATCACCTCAGATTGCTGATTTAGTGTCATGCCTCCAGATGTAGCCAAGGTGAATAGATCTTCTCAGTTATAGGAGACAAAAATCCTGAGTCCTACAAGCATGTGGCTGGAACTTTGAGAGGTAACAATACTACTTTGAGAAATTAGATTGAAGAAAAGCAGAGCAAAGCAAAAACAAAGCAACATACAGAAAAATTCAGTAAAATCAGTATTAAAGTCAAAGGAGTCTCTTTACTTATACCTTACATCACTGGAGAAGGCAATCACATAGCTATTATTGTTCATAGAAAGCAGAGAATTTGGCTGATACTTAAACACCCACTGCTTAAGGGCTAGGAAAACCTTGTATAACAGGAGCAGAGAGGAACCTGAGAAAGTAAACTACAAGACTGACTTTCCAAACTCTTGGAGCACAATTTGCTCATTTTCTATCTAAGCAAAGCAAGGCCTCAAATCAAATCAGTTGCTTCACCAGAGACACGTATGAAACAGACGCATTAAGTTTGTTAATTCCCACTGATTATTTGATAAATTGAAGATCCTTCTGACATGTTCTCAAGAGACAAAGTGTTTGAGTGGGGACTTTCCTCATGTAGATCTATGCTAACTGCTTGTGGCTAAAACCCAAAGATGCATGATAGGAACGGTGGATGACAACAGGGTAGTTGAGTCTATAATCTTGATACTTTAACCAGCTTAAAAAGGAGAAAGCCTAGGGGAGGGAAACAAAACACAGTTTAGCTCTCCTAGAGAATCTCTCACCTGCCTTCTCTCCAAGGATACAGCTTTCACCATTACTGTTTCTATAGCAGTAGGGCGCTCTTGTGCATTTTCTTGCTGGTGAGAGCAAAGAGGTTTTCAGGCATTCAAAATAAGACTAAAATGTTAATAATACATATGACTGAAAGGACGTGAGTTTTATATTAGAAGCAGCTACAAAGATTCTAATAATGTGCTTCCTGGAAAGTTTCTTCTTGTTTTTAATTTGCCAAAAATGCTCAATATTTTAAAAAGTAATAAAACCAGACTCATAGCTAGAAAAAAGGTGTCACACTGTGATTACCACTCATTTTACAAATCATATATATCATATAATTATATACATATGTAATTAATAAATGTACACACTGCATAAACACTATATATAGAAAGATCTTAAGGACAAGTTAAAAAAGCATGATCCAAAATTTAATATAACCATGAACTAATAAGCAACATAACTAAAAAGAAGACAATGCAAGATTCGATCTAAGAAAAAAAAGGCATCTGGATTTTTAAATAGAAACTAAGTCAAATTTCATCATGCTCAAAGGCAACTCGAATAATGGGTAAAATATAATCTGAGTGATCACTTGTTTTTCTAAACCATGAGCTCTACTCAAGGAGATTTATAAAAGGTAAAATATCCCATGAGGCAAAGTCACTTCAAATTAAGAGGCAGGAGAAAAATTACTGTAAAAACGTGAGCTAAGATAGTAATAGTAGCAGGCAAATTTTACAACTGTAAGTAGACGTTATATGGCAACTACAAAGCAGCTTTAAATGTTGGACAAAAGTCACCAGAGGCAAGGAAAAATGAAAAAGAGTTCAATGTGTTTGTACAATGGCTCACAAGGAGCTCCTGAAGGCAGGGGAAAAGATGACAGAAATACCTACACTGGCTGCAAGTGTAAAATGCCAGCAAAGTCTCATTGTAGCTGAAGTCAGCCACACAACAGAAATGATGAGCAAAACCTAGGGCACCCGAGACACAAACCAGCATGCAGACAAAATGTAAAATGACAAGGATAATCAAGGCGTCTCAACAGTTGGGATCAAGAGAAGGAAATGACCAATTTGAATAAATTTCTCTATAAAGTTTGTTATTCATGCGTCCATCTATGAAAAATCCTATTAAGATTGACACTGGAAGTCAGTTTTAAGCTAGGAAAATTTCAATTTAGAAAACTAGATAGAAATTAAATACTATAGACTCTCTTATTTCCTTAGCCTATTTGATGAGCTCTTAAAATCTACTTTCCTGCGCTTACTGAAGAGTGTATTTCTTTTTTTGCTTTTTTCCTCTTTTGTTAGAAATGTGAACACCAACTTCATTCCCTTTATTTTCTATCCATTCACTGTTGGTCTCATTTTTACATTAGCACTAATGCAAAAAACACTGCAAACCATGTATGGGCTAAGTTTTGAAAAAACTAAGAAGGGATTTGTCAACTTTTTAATTCATCCGTTAAACAAAAAAACCCACAACCCACACGACTAGGAATCCATCAGTAACAAAGAGCAATGCAAGGAATCTGTAGAGCCAATATTTAAAAATTGTAAATGGGGAAAAGAAGACTCTCTGAAGAAGGCTGCAAGGCTGCCCTTGCTAGTTTTTTGAAGCCAGGAAAAAAAAAAAAAAAGTGAAACAAAAGGTCTGACGAGAAAATTAGAAGCAGCTTTCAAAATAACACGACACAAAACACCACTGTGTTGTAGGAGCGGAAAATGGGAAGGGAGGGAAGAAAAGGGGAGAGGAGTAAAAAAGATAAAAAAGGAGAAAATAAAAGCAAGGGAAAAATAGAGGGGAAAAAGAAAGAAGACAGCTTGAGCGCTAAGATTTTTAACACTGCCAACTCACAAACGCACCAAACATTTTCCTCCCATTTACTATGCTTCTTTCTTCAATACTGCAGTCCTTCTGAAAGGGGGAGAAGAAAAATGATTACACTAAATTTGCATCACTGCACAACACTGGAGATTTATGAGCACTTTGTAACAGCCAAATCAGCCAAACAAATTGTGTGCATAACTGCAACAGTAAGCTATTGGGGTTCTTACCATCGCCAACATCACAAGTGTGTTGGGAACGTCAAATCTTTTATTATAAAAATCAATCACAATTCCCATTCTGTTGCACAATTCCTAAAAAAGCCCCAAAACAACCTAAAAACCCAACTGCAAAACCTGAGTGTTGCTAATTTAGCCTTCTCACTGAAGAATGAATACCAGATAAAAAAAGGAGCCGACAGCTAGCTCAGAGCCAAAAAGAAAGCTTTCAGGCACAAAAACTGCTGAGAACAATTTTTGTTCTGTGCTCAAAAGTTTTTTTACATGCAACTCTGTACAGACAAAACGTGTATATCTGGCAGCATGGCTAAGAATATATATGTATATCTCTGATGGAGGATATCACCTTTTAAAAAGACAAATACATTACAGATTAATGCCTTTTAATGCAAGTTGCAAGGAGAGGAATTCCTGGAGCAATTCAATTCAGCACAAGGAACAAGGTTTCTTTCAAAAAGTCACCCTTTAACTGGGAAGGGCTCTTCTTTGCAGGGAGCCTGAACTGAGAAATACGCAGCTCCTTGCTTTCTATTTATAGTCATTCAGGCAGTGAATAGTCTCATTCCAAATGCCACAAGGCATACTAACAACCTTTTATTCCAGAGACCTGATTTGTGTTTCGTTTCAAAATGTCCAGCCTGATGAAAAAAAACAAAGAGGGGGAGGGAGAGAGAGAAAAATGGCAACTCAAGATGTAACAGAAACTTTTTTTCCTCCAACTTTCCTTTTGTGAAACTGGTGCTGGAGACTGTGGGTAAGAGGCGCCTTTTTAGAAATATCCCTATGTGAAGGAAAAAAAAATGTGAGCTTTGGAAGCACATGCATTTTTACTCATTAACACTGAATACCAGTTGTCCTGCAATTTAAGCAAGTCTAGGGGGAAGGAGGAAAAGGAGTGAGGGGTGAGAGCTTTCAATTACTTGGCTTTGAAGGACCCTTCTGAATGAGAAAGAGACAGAAAACACTTGTCAAATGCAAGTTCAAGTGAAAGCCACTTCTGCCCATGAAGTGTGCAGATGGCTGTGGGGGTTCCACTGAACCCTAACCGGGCCTCTATTATGTCTTTATTGCTCACAAAAAGGCAAGGGTCACCTTCAGTTTAGAATAAGTTAGAATCCTTTCCCACAGAATGACTCTGGTCAATCGAGCCAAGCAAAGGAACTTCCTTTGAGTGACTGCTATCCCATCAGCACACTGAAGAATTTTAAGAAAGGCTAAATAGACACAAAAACCTTTGGTCTCATCTACACTATGGATATTTACCAGAAAAAATTCCCACCGTTGCAGGCAACCTTGGGAGAACTAGGGTAGGCTGGAGGTGCCTGTCATATCTGTCTTTCACATTGGGGCTGCATGATATCAGTCTAAAAATGGTACCAACAGCTTTCAAAATCTCACTAATAAGATGTGGCACAAAAAGCCAGTTCCACACCTCTGTTTTTAGTGTGCATTCTTCAGAAATATGGAAAACCCACCAGGCCAGTCCATCATGTTAGGACTCCTGTTTCTAACAGCATCCAAGTTCATGTGTTTCACAACCAAAGGTTGCAGAAGTTTCTGCCGATAGGCACGTGTGGTATCACCACCTGCGTTGTCAGCATTGCTCAAGACAATCCAGCTGATGCTTTACAACATTGTCTTCTGTGGTGCTGTAAAACCATCACCCATGCAGAAGCCTTAAAAAACCCAACAAAGCCAAAATGGCATATGGCTAGAAAAAGCTCACACGTCAGGTCACTATAAATCAAGAAGGATCCAAGAAGGTCCTCCACAGTGGGTTCAAAGGATTACATATGAGAAGGAGAGTTCCAGACACAGAAGGGTTTGTCTCTGATAGTTTCCTTCCAAAACAGCAATAGGAATAGGGAAATAAGAGTGGGGAAAGGGCTTTTTCCCAGCAACGAGTGACAAACTACAGTGACAAATGAAGTGACACAATAGAGTACGCTCTGTATGTTGACACAGCTATCTCCAAAGTATCAGAAAAGCAAGTCTCTCTCAACACTGCTATAACATAATATCTGTGGGATCACAACACCTGGACAGCACAAATCCTATTCCCTCTAAGTCATGGGTACACTGTATGGCAAAGCTTAGTATTTTTCTTGGAAGAGAACAGGAGAAAGCAGGAAAACAAATGCAGAAAGGGCAATAGGATTTAAAAAAATAATCCTCATGCCTATTGACAAACAACATAGCAAGTAACTTCAAGTTTAAAACTTTAAAACTTAATTATTCTATCTGCTGGTCTGACAAAAAAAAACCTCCAGGTTACTCCAGCTTCCATAGAAGACATCTTTTTCTCAGCAACTGGAAAAAGATATACCTACTCTGCACCAGAAAAGATATCAGATTCTCATAAAGATGAGTCCACTTCCACACTTCATAGGTACAGAAGCTTTTGTACCACTAAACACAAAATCCCTCTTTAAATACAGGAAATTGATCCTAGTGAGGGAAGTAAAGCATAACTCTGAAGAAGTAAAGCAGAAACGGGTGTTTTGCTATCACTTACAATAACTTACAGTAACTCTTCAGGGAGAAAGGAGAGCCTCAAGCATGTAAAACTTAAATAATACTTCAACTTTGTAGTTTAATACATCCTCAGGATTTCCTCTTGATAAATATAGAAAAAGCTGCACATCCAGAAGTAATTCCTAAGCACTCCCCAAAGACCAAATTTAGAAGTTGTCTGTCAGTTACTTGTGTTTTTAAGTCATCCATTTTTCACTTTGAAGCTAATGGAGACAGTATCAAGCTTAGTATACAAAAGTTTGAGAGAGTCCCTGATGAAGAGCATCCTATGGAAGGTTATTCAATCAAAACATTATTTGAGAGTTTTCTACTAGTGCATTAGATAGCATGACTAACACAGGTTGCATCACCTACTTTATCTTCTACTTGAGACAAGAAGCCCGTGCTTTGAATCCTTCCACACAATGGGGTTTTGTTTGTCTCTTTACAGACCAACATTTCTCGTTATTTACAATGCTGAAGGCAAGGTCAACTAATGAGAACCTCACACTTGAAATCATGAGTACTGAATTTTTGGATGTTTTTTAGTTCCTGGCAATTGGGAAAAGGGGAGAGAAGGTTAATCCAGTGTTTCAGCATAACTCTGAAGAAAAAATTCTCTTTACTACAAAAAGATTCTCCTTTGTTGTGAAAAATCCATTTTTGTTCTACAGTACCCCACACAGCAGTCATCACTTCAGACATGAAGCTGTCTTCCCCATAAGCATGGCCTGGACCATGAAGACAAGAACTGGAATCTTGAATTTTACTTGAAGTTGTCTGGGAAACAGCTTAAAGAAATAAGAATGTGCTCAGGGGACCACATGCTGCTGAGGAGATAAGGTACAATATTTTTGGTCCAACACATTTCTCTTGAGGACTGAAGCCTCCACACCTCTGTCTACTGGCCTGCTGCATTTCATACAAAAGGTCACAAGAGACAAGACCAATTGAGGCTAAGTCATCATCCACCTCTGGAGGTGTCATGGTTTGACATGACAGCCTTTTCTGGTAAGGGGGAAGGGGCTATAAAGATGGCTCCTGTAAGAAGTTGTTTGCAGCTCTCCCCAGCTCTGAGCCAGACCCACTTCTGGGGCTGAGTCAATTAGACGCCTCCATGATCACTTTTTAAGAAGAAGCCAGAAGAGGTTTCTTCCTCCATCTTCTTCTTGCTTCTTCTTTCTATCCCTTCTTCTTCTGGCTGGTGGTGGTGCAAGGAGTAGGAACAGTGAGAGAAACAACCATGTGGACTCTAAGTTCAGTGATGAAAGAGAGGAGGAGGTGTACCAGAGCAGAGACTCCCCTGCATTCTGTGGAGAGAACTGGTGAAGCTGAGATTTATTTTCAATCCTTTAAAGACCCCGCATCAGCGGTAGAGACTCATTTTGCTACAGCTGGACCCGGACCAAGGGCAGTGATTCACTTCACTACAGACCCCGAGTCAGTGACAATGATTTTCTTCTTTAAAACTATGGCCAGAGGAGGCCTTGTCCCAAAGGAGTGACCCTTTATCACTATGGCCAGAGCAGGCCGTGTCCCGAGGAAGGGACCACATATCCACAGCTGTAACTGTGGGAAGGAATCCACGACAAAGCAGCTAATTAAAATTATGCCCAGAAGATATCTTGTCCCGAGAGAGGGACTCTATAACTGCAGAAACTGCAACTGTGGTGAAGAATCCATGCCAGATTTATTCACCAAGGGCTGCATCCCATGTGAGGGACCCTGTATCGGCAGAAGCCGTAGATGCTGGGAACAACCCACACCAGAGAAGTTCGTTAAGGACTGTGTTCCGGGGGAGGAATTCCATGTTGGAGCAAGGGAAGAATGCCAGGAGTCGTCCTCTTCTGAGAAGACAGAAGTGGCAGAGCCCATCTGTGAGAGACTGACCACATCCCCCATTCCTGCCCCCCTGAGCCGTTGTGGGGGGAGGAGGTAGAGATATCGGAGCAGTGAGCTGGGCCCGGGAAGAAAGGAGGGATGGGGGAGGGAGATCTTAAGGTGCTGGTTGTAATTTCCTCATCATCCTACTCCCTTTTGCTTTTACTCTGTTCTGTTTCTTGTAGAATAAACTTTCCTACTTTCCTCTCTAGGTCGAGTACTGGAGTATGTTTTGCCCAGAACCGTAATTGGCAGTGAGCCCTCCCTGCCCTTGTCTTAATCCACAACAACCTTGGTTATCTTTTTACTCCCATTTTGCTGAGGCCTCCGCCATCCTAACAAGGGTGGGGATGAATGCGGAAACCGAGCGAGAGACTGTTCTGGTGCTGCTGTGCTAGGTGGGCGAAAGCACGACAGAAGGCACCCTCTATCCTGTCTCTTCTGGAACAGCAGAAAAAGTTTTACTTAAGACTGTTGGAAAATGGAAAATGGAAAATGGTATGTTCATCCAAGAGCACTACTGAACACCAGATGGAATTGGCCAAAGTTCAGATGTGTCCCTTATACCATACATACTTTCCTCTTCAATTAACATTGTCATGTCTTTCTCTTGCTCAGTGCTCAGATACAAGTTCACCTGGTAGCTAACTAAGAACACTGAAAATGGACAGGAGAGAATTCACCTTGGTAAGTTTACCTTCTTCCAATCAGTCATTCAGTCTCTGCTCTGTGGACACTTCCTTACTACAAAGCTTAGAGCAGAAATGCGCAACACTTACGTTCTGATTGACTAAAGCATCTAATTTTGTGAACCTTAGTCTGACTTTCTTCAGCAGCTCCCACACTTGGTAACAGTTGTTTTAAGAGTCTAAAACACTTATGTGGTTCCAAACATAAAATATTGAATTTCCCAATTAAGCAGTAAGCAAAATACATACAAGTTTATCTTTTAACTAGAAGAGTGGAGCTATTTGTGTTCCAGAAAGAGGCAGTCTCAAACCAGGAAATCCTATAGAGTTCAGGGTTTAGAAACATGTAATACAGCCAGAAGACTTTAAATTCATAAAGAAAGCATTAGAATCTGAAATCATGCAGCAGTTTGTCCTGCTCAACGTTACAGATCACTGCAGGTTATCTTGGCAGTTCCTGTTTCCCACTACAGGCTGGCATGTACAAGGCTGGACCAACTAGTTAAGAAAGATCATTCCAAACACACTTGAGCATAAAACTCTAAATCCCTTCAGCAGAAGAAGTTGAGATTCCACTAACATCCCTGCCACTCTCAACTGAGGTGCTTGTTTTTCACTTCAGATCTGGTGATGAGTCTGATGTTGCAAGCAGAACACAGCCAAAAGGCAGATGAGAGTGGGGATTCCTGAATAGGAGACAATAAAAACCCCTCTTTCCTTAGCTGTCACGTTTCCTGCTTCCTGAAGATGCACATCCCCTTTTCACTGTAGAAGCCCTGTCAGGCTACATAAAATTCTGCAGAATTAGTGAGAATCTGTTTTATTCTTTATGCAACTCTCCACAGATATTTATAATTGTCACTGTAAAAGTACCCCCAGACCACCTCAGCAATGTCCCTCTGGGAAATGAAATCACAAGTAATTTGTCATCAGTCTTAAAATTCGGGAACTGCCAGAACCCTGCAACTGCATTTTAAGCTAGTCCCTCCTTCAAACGATTTCTCCTATCCATTCTACAATGACAACCTGACTGCTGGTGAAAATTTGGTCCTAAGATCACTAACATAGTTTATTTTCCTTCAGGATCTTAAAAGACAATTAGTTATATGCCAGGTCTTTGGATAATGCTACAGATACAGCTCTGACATGATAATGTTTGCTAAGCAGCTCTCTTCAAGTAAAATAAAACCACATTCACCTACAACAACATGTGTTTCCTGGTTCTTCAAGCAAAGCACATGGCAACACACAAGCCTAACAGCTATTTAAAATTACTAAAACCACAATGGTATATACAATGCTCATAAATCACATGCACAGCCTCCAAAAAAAGCCACACCCAATGGCCGCAAACATTTGTTATTGCCCCAACAACATAGCTTAATCCCAGGCAGAAAAGTAGAACATTGCAAAAAAAAGCAAACCAGAAGTGGCAGGGACAGCAGGATTTTGAGAAGCAACCCAGGTTGCAGGAGTTTGCACTAAACAGAGCAACATGAACAGCAGGGACACAGACACGGTTTTCTGGCCCAATTTTGACACGTGCTATTCAACACAGACACGTTACATTATGCTGACATACAATCACTTCAAACATGTAGCACTTGCATCTAGAAATAATATAATTTGCATATGTGTCAGAAGTACACATGCTTCATCTAGCGATCACAGCATAAGCTTCAACTAATAACTTATTTCTAACAATTACATTATCTGACATTCCTCTGTTACAGTTCTAAATCAAGTCAAATGTCACTGGGAGGTTTCAAAACAACAAAAATTAATGCTTCCTCTTATCAGTTTTAATGACTTAATTACTGCAGCCGTCTGCTTAGACTGGTATCTATTCAGATCAAGGAGATCCTGTATTTCTTATTTCTGTAGTCATTTCACTTTTCTGTTCTCATATATTGATAAATATTTGCAGTGTGGGGATTCTTTACATTAATATAAGTACAAACTATGTCTTCTGAAAGACATATATTTATAGAAAAATGATGCTTTGAGTTTTTTTGTATCTAAGAAGCATGTGGTGGGAAGTTTACATCACTTGTTCTCTCTATGAGATTTCTGTTTCAACAAATCAGTCCATAATATCTCCCAAGCAGTTTATTATGCTACATAGTCTTTTTAATCCTTAAGTGACAAATGACAACGCAAAGAAACACATACACACAAAAATCTCTTGGTTATGAGAACACATCTCCTATATAAATAAAATATTGCATTTTTTAGGTCAAATAACTGGAAAATAAAGTGTAATATATGAAGTATAATCAAATTTGTTTAGAAAGAGCAACCTTAAATTTATTCAGTTGTTAATTTTTCTCCACAGTACAAATGAATTCTGTAAAGCCTATTACCATTTAAGTAGCAAATTGTTCTAAATGTCATTTTACAGGATTTATGCAGAACGTAATCAACAACAAACTAATTACAAAGACTGTTTCCTTAAATTTCAAGGACTGCTCACATAACCGCATCTTCAAAAAATGTTTTCAGTAAACTCCAGGACTGTCATCTGGTGTTGACCTACACTTTAGACTTAAATATCCTACAAACTTGCAAAGAATTACTGCACATGAGTCTTCTGCAAAGACCAATGAAGGACATTCGTCAATAGAGGGGAAGGGAAGGATAACAAGAAGCAGCTGCCAGAAGGGATAGTCTGCATAACATTTATTCCAAGAATATTGCACAAACTTAAAGAAAATGCATGCATAATAACAGGCACCTGAGAATTCAGTAATTGCTCATTATGCAATTATACCTTAGGCACCTTAAGCAAGTGCTGAAGAAATAATACATGGCAAAAAACCTGATTAACCACAAAATTGTTTTTAAGGAAAATTAGGAAACTCTACACATAGATGCCATTGGGTCTTTGCTTCTCGCTCTGATGGAGCCCTGTAATCCTTACTATTGTGCTGTTTGTTCCTGGAAAGTACCTTTTCTCTGTCAGTAAAATCCAGATCTCAGTGGATTAATCCACATCCCTTCCTCATAGCTGAGGTTGTGCAAACACATGATGTTGACAGAAACAACCCAGAATTTGCTCTATATTTTTCCTTGCTGTATACTTTGCCAAACTATTTAACAAAAAAGCAAAACAATTTATAAGCTAGTAACAATATTACCACAGGGTGCCAAAATTTGCAGTGAAAGCCCTATAGACTCCAGTTATGCAAAATTCTGACAAGCCTTGCCAAATGGCTTCTTCAATGCAAACTGCTTGTGAAGTGACTGTGCACCTTAACGCTGCAGATGGGAAAGTTAGGAAAGGGGTTTTGTCAGGAAAGGGCAACTGCTGTTTTCACACATAAGAATATTCTCTCCTGGTATAGGACAGTGCTTGGTACCCTCAACAGCTCTGCAGTATTGCTTTTCCAGTTGTGGAAAAGCACATCCTAAAGTAATGTCACCATGTGTTACCAAAACCAAACAAAACTCCCCTCAAAACATACAAAATCCCCCAAATCATAGATATTTGCAATACATTTCAAACCCAAAGTCCAGCAAAAACAGGACAGGTATCTTTAGCTTATCAAATTTCCAAGCTGTCAAAGTTCAGTTACTGTTTAAGAACTTAGTATAGGAACAGGCCTTCCCAGGGACAGTAACATGACTGTCTACCAAGAACCAGAGAAGAACACCAAACAGAGATAAACACAAATATGCACAAACTATATTCACTCTTGATTTTTTTTTATATGGAAAGCAGTTGAAGGCATGCTATGTGATGAAAGTACTTGTCATCTACAAGCAGTTTGTCAGAAAGCCACAGAGAAGCCTACATAGTGCATTTTTTACATTATTGGGCATCAATCTTAATACTTCTTCCTCCATAGGCTTAAAGTCCAACCTTGCTGTGCACAGTTGTAGAGGGAATTGTTTCAGTTTTTCCTGCTTTGCAATTTCTACAGAGTGAGCTGGGATATTCTGAGGCAAGTGTAGATGCAAAGGAGGAAACAGTGGCGATGGAAATTTTCTCCTTTATGTTACGCCTTTCACAGGTCTTGGTCTCTAGAAAATTTCCAGTTCCCTCAGGAAATCTGGGATTGTGTTTTTAGAGAAGAAAACTTGTCAATTGACAGCACTGGAAAAGCACAAGAGAAATGAAATGTTTTGAAAAGAAGGTGATAGGAGTAGAGGATGTATCTTAATGGTCAGAGACTCCAACACAGAGCATGGTCTAGCCCACCATCCCTTTCCATTACCATCTAACAGCTCTTTGCCCTTCCATCTGCGGCACATACGAGGCATCATGCAGCAACCCACATGCCCTATGTGACATGCCATCTCCTTTGCCCTCTGCAGCAGAGTGCGGCCACAACAGGTCGCAGTCTGAACTGTGCATAGGCCCTTCCAGCTGGTTGAGGTCTTACTTCTTCAGGACTGCTCAACAAAAAGCTGAACGCCATTTCAGATGAAAGCAAGAGATTTCTCCTTGCACTGTAGCAACAGAGAAAAGCATCCCGAACTTTCATAAATCTCTTTTTTTTTTCTTTTTTTCTCCTTAATGAGTTACAAAATAGTTACATCTTAGTTACAGCTTACTACCGACTATCCCACCTATGCTGGTTTTAGGTATTAAATTTATCCAGTCACATGCTTTAAGGTAGTTCTAGGTGCTTACTGAGAAAAAAAGAGAAATTCTGAGCTAGGTCAAGTAGAATATAAAATATAAATGCATATCTTCAACTTGCAGTTTTTTATTTCTCATAAGCATTAGTTTCTCAGTGTTAACATACATACATATACATACCGAACAAATCACCCAGACAGCTGCTGCATTGGCAAGCCACTTACATGGCCTGCTCTTGGCAACAAAACATGTTCATGAGAGAATGAGTTTATGCTGAAAAACTTCAACAGCAAGTAAAAGTGGAAATGCCTCACCTCATATGCCATACAGTAAAGTTTCATGTGTACTAAGCCTAGCAGAGTGGCTTATTGGGATGATCTAGAGCACAGACAGACCCTCTCAAACACAGAAATCTTGCAGGAAAGCACAGTTAGGCTACAAATGCCATTAAGATGAGCAATACACATGAAATAGAATCCATCAGAATAATTTGCTTCTATTCTAAAATATTTTCTTTGTGCACTTTTTTCATTTCCAATAAGAATATTAATGAAATGAAGCTCTGATAGAGAACAACCGCAAACTTGAGCTGTATCTGTGACCGGTTAAGACACGTAGTTATTTTTCAAGTGAGCACAACACACAAATATGTCTGGCACATCTTTCAAAAATGAAACTGAAAACTTTTTTTCTAGTGGAAGTTCTGCAATAGACATGTAACATTGATTTCTACTGATAACACGTCAGTGCCATTTTAACTCATGCCAGTCCAGAATGATCAGACAGATCTCTTCACAGCATGGTTCAGAACTGTAGGCAAACAGAAATGATTTTTTTTTTCTCCACCATGTCCTAAATGGGCCAGTTCAAACATTTGTAAATACAGCTTCAGAAGGAGTTTGTTTGTGGTAGCTAACAAAAACAAACTCCAAGCATAAAAAGTGCAAAAAGAAAAAAGGAGGTGGGGATGGAACATAAAATGAGAATAGTTAAACTTGTTTTAATCTAAGAAAATGTGGAATCCATTGCTAGGAGCATTGAGATTTCACTTTATGCTAACAATTAAAATCTATGTACATATGTCACAATCCACTTCATGTAAAGAATATCTTCTGTTTGCAAGAACAACTGAGCCACTCTCTTCTCCCTCTTTTTGCAAATGGAAGAGAACCATAAAAAATAAGTATAATAAGTAAAATAAAATCTGAGGGAATAAAAAGTCCTTATTTTGGTTTCTCTGACTTCCCTCCTTAAATTCAGATGTAGAATATCCGCGTTGTGTTCAAAGCAGACAAGTACATTAAAAATTACTTCTTCTCAATGCATCTGAACACTATATAATCATTAAGATCCAGAAACATGACTCTCTAGGGCATCCATCCACTTTCTCCTCTTCGCATCAAAGTCCTTCACATACAGCAATTTTAAATACTAGTTCCAAGCACCACAGACACGTTAAAACCTCTTTTAAGGAGGTTGTACCCAAGTGTCCCAATGTATTGCCAAAGCCTTAGGTAAAACCTGAGATTTCAAGCAGATAAGTTAGACCTCTAATATTGAGACAGAACAATCAACATTTCTTGCAAAAGTTTCCTGACCCACATGAAGGTGTTTCCTTTCTTCTCAAATATGTCTTGTTATGCTAAATACAATGTTAATAAAAAAAACAGACTTCTCAAAAGACAGATAAACGTATCCAAGACATAAGGTAGCACATGAGAACAGCATGTGTTTCTTAAGAATGTGCTCATTTATGGCTCTGTTACTCACCTCAATTTTATCTGTTTTTGCATCTCCCCAGTAAAGCTTGTTTTTCTCAAGATCCAGTGCCAATCCATTAGGCCAACCTAGGGACGTGTTCACCAGAACTCGCCTTTCTGAGCCATCCAAATAAGCACATTCTATCTTCGGACTTTCACCCCAGTCTGTCCAATACATGTAGCTGTAAGAAAACAGAAGGGAAACAGTCAATACACACAGCATGCAAGACAAAAAAGTGTCAGTATTTGTCCTGAATTTGAAAGAATCTACTAACTTCTTTATTTCCCAACTGCACTAAATAAGCCAACTTCAAGTGTAATCAGTGATTACAACATAAAGTTTGAGCATTAAATAAACTATTGAAAATGTGCAGTAGCCCTATTATTTCATAGTTATGAAAAGACACAGATGAACAAAATTTCAACCAAACATACAATGTAGAGGATAACTGAAAAACAGTATATTTAGAAGTCACCTTTAATATACACAGTATTAAAGGAATGAAGCAAGGAAAAGACAGTTATTTCCAGAACTTTTGTAATAAACACATAATCTCACAATTGACAGATTTTCAGTTTCAGGAGACCATAAACTGGACCGAAAGACCTATCACAGGGCTATCAATAAACACAAAACTTACCCCATTACTGGATTAAGCACTATTGCTCGAGGTTCATCTAGGTTTTCTGAGATGAGGATCTTTCTTGATGTCCCATTCAACTGGGTCACTTCAATGCGGTCTGTTCCAGTATCAGTCCAGTACAGGTTCCTTGCCACCCAATCCACAGCAATGCCATCTGGATGGTTGATTTCCGTGGTTACCAGAGTCTGTGCTCCAGAGCCATCAAGGTAGGCCCGACGAATTGCCCGGACATCATCATCAGTCCAGTAGATGTAGCCTTCCACAGGATCGTAATCTATGGCAATTGCATGTCTGATATTGTCTATCTGAAGAATAATGTCAGTGAAATCAGGCATATCCAGGGAAATCCTCCTCAGGTCAGTCCTCCTTGCAAGCAGCAGGACTTCCTCAGCACCTGGGAAGAAAAACATTCACGGTATCATTGCCTTTGCTATCGATGTGAACACTTCAGTGCAGCACAGTAGGCTGTGAACTGACACTACCAGTAAAATAAAGAGATTTGCTTAAAATAGTGACATCAACTTTTATTGAAACACAGACTTGTCTGAGTTAGTTCTTCTCAACTAGCTATTTGTGCTGGCAACCTTATTGCACAGTGAGAGCAATCTTCACTCAGTCTAGGCTCAGGATCAGAGCATCCCAGCAGGTAAGAAATCAAGAAAGGGAGCCAGGAAATCCACATGGTTAAACAGGGAACTGCTGGGCAAACTCAACTGGAAGAAGAGAGCATATAGATCATGCAAGGAAGGGATGGCCACTTGAGATGAAAATAAGACTGTTGTCAGAGGATGTGGGGAGGCAACTAGGAGAGCTAAAACCTCATTGGAGTTGTACCTTGCAAGGGAGGTCAAGGACAATAAGAAGGGCTTCTTCAAATACACTGCAGATAAAACTAACACTAGAGACAATGAAGGCCCACTGTTGAATGAGGCAGGTGCTCTGGTGACAGAGGATACAGAGATGGTAGAGTTACTGAATGCCTTCTTTGCCTCTGTCTATACTGCTGGAGGCTGTCCTCAGGAGCCCCAGACTCCAGAGCAAGTCAGGTTAAAGGAGGAGATTTGTTTGGTTGACAGGCACTGGGTTAAGGATCATTTGAGCAATCTGGATGTGCATAAATCCATGGGCCCTCATGGGATGCACCTGCAGGTGCTGAAGAAGCTGACAGAAGTCATTGCTAAACCACTATTCATCATCTTCAGTAAGTCATGGAGAACAGGAGAGGTGCCTGAGGACTGGAGAAGAGCAAATGTGACTCCAGTCTTCAAAAAGGGTAAGAAGGAGGAGCCGGGTAACTACAGACCGGTCAGCCTCACCTCCATCCCTGGAAAGGTGATGCAACAGCTTATCCTGGGTGCTGTGTCCAGGCATTTAAAGGACAAGAGGGACATTAGGAGCAGTCAACGTGGCTTTACCAAGGGGAAGTCACGTTTGACCAACCTGATAGCTTTTTATGAAGATGTACCCAGGTGGACAGATGGTGGTAGTGCAGTGAATGTAGTTTATCTTGATTTCAGTAAAGAATTTGACACCATC